>JADIOY010000159.1:0-24854 GCA_018344475.1 Xiuguozyma silvatica | reverse complement strand
TGGGACCTCTTATCTCCCCCCAATCCCAAGGAGCGGTGCCCTGTGGAGCCGCTCGGTAGATGCCGACATATCTTCAGCCACGCTCGGTCCCAGTTGCACTGTAGGTAAATACCTTGGCGGCAATGCGGCGGCAACGTGCCCATCTCGTTTTGGGGCACGCGTTGATTCAATGGGGCTTCGAGAAATCCTGAAACTTGTCTATCTCATTCCGGCCCCATATCGGAAAATTCCTGATACGGCATATATTAAAACCGATTCTCCAAAATGAAGCCTCACTGACGAAACCTCACCGACGAAGCCTCAAGGAGCATATGATTGCTGAAATACTAGCCTTAGTGGCTCTCCGGGAACTCTTAAACACCGTTCTGGCAGTGCTGGTGGCCTCACTGGTGTTCTATGGCGTTGTTTACCCACTATACCTCAGCCCTCTTGCGAAAGTTCCTGGGCCACTGATCTGCGCGCTTACGCCTGCAATGATTCTGTATAAAAGCTGGAGTGAGCAGAGGAACCACTATGTTGAAGAACTGCACAAACGGTACGGCCCCATTGTCCGTGTTGCCCCTAACGAGATTGATATCAGTGACAGCGAGTACCTCAAGGATATCTACGTCCACGATTTCGATAAGGGCAAGTTCTACTCTCACTTTAACAACTACGGCTCGTTAAACACATTCTCCACTCCTGGAAAGAAGGAGCACCGTGAGTCCCGCAAAGTGTCTGCAATCTTCTACTCGAAGAGTCATGTGTGCAGTGAGTCAGTGCAGGAGAACGTTCGCGGCGTCATCGCGAAGCTCCTTGGAGTCATCGACAAACACCAGCAGGAACCGATCAACGTGTTCGTGTTGTGGTCGGTGATGGCCATGGACGCCGTCAATATATTTACTTTTGGCAAAAAGTACTGCGACAGCGTTCTTGACGATCCCTTTGGAAAGGGCCGTGAAATAGTCAAAAACTTCTACACGCAGTCCTCAGCCTGGTTCTGGGTCACACAGTTGCCTGAGTTCTACAGCTTGGTTGTGCCGCAGTATGTGGTTGGCGCCAACAAAGCATGTCGCCAGTTCATTGACCGACAATTCAACCAGTCTCTCAGCAGCGTTGGTGAACAGGAGTCGAACTTGGTCAATACTTTGCTTGGAAGTAGTATTTCAAAGATGTTCGACGAGACGAGGGCCAAATCGGAGTGTTTCGATCACGTTGCTGCCGGCCACAACACAACGGCAACGACTCTCAGCTACTTGTACTTTGAGCTTGCTCGCCACCCTGAAGTGCAGGATAGACTGATCAACGAATTGAAGCGGTTTAACGGTGGACAATTCTTGCCAACGAATGACTATACTTCGCAAGTGTACAAGGACATCGAAGAGCTGCCATTCTTGAATGCTGTCATGTACGAGACTCTCAGGGTCTGGTCCGCAATCCCAGGACAGGAGCCCAGAATCGTACCTCCCAGTGGAATGCGTTGGAGAGGGTCTGACGAAACTCCCCCTTGCATGATCCCTGGAGGCACCATCGTGACCATGCAGCCGTGGTCGGTTCACAGGGATACGAAAGTGTTTACCGACCCAAACAACTGGAACCCTGACCGTTGGCTCACAGATGACAACTCGAAGTTGAAGGAGATGCATAAAAGTCTCATCGCTTTCAGCGCAGGGGCACGGATGTGTGCCGGCTTACACTTGGCCCAATCTGAGATTCGCCTGAACGTGTCGAGTATCTTCAGCAGGTACAAGGTTACTTTGCTAGAGGGTGAGGATTACGATAAAAAGTCATACTTGACCGACAAGTATACAAGTGCGCCAGCGACTGGGTACATGCCAATCGTGTTCAAGCCGCTCATCGAGACAGTCGAAAAGAGTACATCTGACAAAATGCCACAGTTGGCCTCAGATCTAGTGCCATCAATGATCGACATGGTGAACGCTCCAATCGCCATAATGGCCTAACTATATCTAACTGAATGTATTTATTGAGTGATATGCATACGCCCTTTTTAACAGATCAGAGCTCTCTGCCTGAACGTTGAGCCTCCCTTCCCCGTATGTTTCGCAATATCCCGACTCCGATTGCTGTACAATATATGGAGTCTTTTTTTTTCTTATCAGCGGGGGTAAATGCCGAATCAGCTCGCGAGTAGTTTTCGGCATTCGAGACCGAGTTCTTAACACTCAGGGACTGTCTTTCTTAGCGGTAAACTATTTGTGGGGGGGGATCAAGTTACTGGTTAGATTTTTCAGCCTAAATCTTATCTTATCGTTTTTGCTAGCCGCGCACGAAAAAATGTATATATAGTCTTGACAATAGACGTCACTCTCACGGTGCAAAAACCGTTTATCCCTAGTCATGGCACCCTTCTTCGACACCTTAAAGGACGCCTTTGTCCCGGTGCCTGTTGTCAAAGACGCTGGTAACGTGACCAAGACTGGTTCTGTACCTGAAAACTCTCAGTCGGAAAATGTCGGCGCTGAAAAATTCTCGGGTGAAAAGAATCAAGATATTGAATGCGATGTCACCAGGACCACTTCCACCAAGGAGGAGGACCTCGATGAACTCTATAAGGGCCATGTGCACAGAAACCTTACAGAGAGACAGTTACAAATGATTGCTATCGCCTCGACTTTAGGTGTGGGATCGTTTCTGAACACTTCGAAGCTTATCACTGAGGTCGGTCCACTGTCGCTTCTGCTCGGTTGCCTGTTGTGGTGTATCCCCGTGTTCATTATCAATGTCTCCATGGGTGAAATGGTCACTTTCCTTCCCATCCCATCCCCCTGGCTGACTCTGGCTGAACGTACCATTGATGATGCCTTCGGTTTCATGGGTGCATGGAACTTTGCCGTTCTGCAATCTTCCCTGATTCCATTCGAAGTCACCCAGATCAACTCCCTTCTCCACTACTGGCGTGACGACTTTAGCCCTGCCATCCCCTTTGCCTGTGTTCTCTTTGGTCTCTTTGCAATCAACATGCACCCAGTGAAGTTTTACGGTGAAATTGAGTTCTGGCTGGGCCTCATCAAGATTCTCATCTGCATTGCCATGATCCTGTTCACATTCATTGCCATGCTGGGAGGCAACCCTAAGCATGACCGGTTTGGATTCCGGTATTGGGAGACTCCAATGATTGAGTACATTGGTACGGGAAGTACCGGTCGCTTCGAAGGTGTCCTGACATCTATGATCGGCTATATCTTCCTCATTGCCGGCCCAGAGTACATTTCGATGACCGCCAGCGAACTTAGGAACCCACGTGGAGTCCTTCCACACGCCTACAAATCGGTGTTTTACCGGATCTTCCTGTTTTTCATCGTTTCGGCCATCGCTATTGGCACCTGTGTGAGTCCAAGTGACCCTCTTCTCCTCGAGGCCATCAACAATGGTGCTGAAGGTGCAGGCTCGTGCACTTACACCGTGGCCATGAAGAACCTCGGTATTCATGTTCTCCCCGGTATTGTCAACGCAATCCTCATCATTGTTGCCATCTCTGGTGCCAACGATTTCGTTTACTGCACTTCACGTACCCTCTACGGTATGGGAATCAACGGTAAGGCTCCAAAGTTCTTTGGTTACTGCAATGCATGGGGAGTGCCTATCTATGCTGTGCTTGCTGCTATTGCCTGGGGATGCCTCTCCTTCTTGCAACTGGGCACTGCCTCCGCCACTGTTCTGACATGGATTATCAACTTAGTCACTGCCTCGCAACTGATGAACTTTATGATCATGCTGGCCGTGTATATTCAGTTCTACAAGTGCTGCAAGGCTCAAGGGATCGACAGAGAGAAGTTCCTCTTCAAAGGTTGGTTCCAGCCGTACCTTGCCTGGTTTGGTCTTGCCTACGTCGTGATCATGATCGGCGTCAACGGCTACTATGTCTTCCTCCCTGGCTCGTGGTCGGTCAGCAACTTCCTGTTCAGTTATCTCTGGGTGTTCATAGACATCCTGCTGTATGCTGGATGGAAGCTCATCAAGCGGACTAAGTTCATCAAGCCAGAGGATGCGGACCTTGTGACGGGCATGGACGAAGTCGAAGCCCATGAGAGGTACCTCGATAGCATTGGCCAGTTGCAGGCATCGAAAAGGAAGGGTGTTCTGGGAAAGATCATCAACTTCTTCTATGGTTACTAGTTGCCTTTTATTACTTATCAAATTCAAAGTTGCGTTGCACCACCATCAACTGGAAGTTCTGAACCAGTAGTGTAATTAGCCTCCAAGCTGGAAAACACAACTGATTTAGCGACTTCTTCAGAGATACCGAACCGTTTCATCGGGTTGGCTTTGAGGGCACCTTCCTCGCCAAGCGACTTGGCAAGAATCTGTGTGTCAATTGGACATGGACTGAAAGGGTTGATGCGGATGTTCTGGCTGAGAAGCTCCTGGACGTACGATCTTACCATGGAGTGCATAGCTGCCTTTTTAGCCGCATAGACACCGGAATTAGCCAGGGCTTTGAAGCTCGCAACCGAGGTTGTCAGCACAATGGAGCCGCCGTCAGCAATCAGTGGGAAAAGCATCTGAATACAGAAGGCAGGTCCCTTGCAAAAGTTCAGCCGTGGCAAGGCCAATTCCAGTAGTGCGACCAATAACAATGGCTCTATTTTTGCTGTACATCTCTGGTTAATGATATAGGCAATGTAAATGGCCTCTGGTGACAAAAGGCCTCGACCTTATACACTGAGATGCCTCGGAGCAAGTCAGCTAAAGTCAGGGATCATCTCTGGGCTACATGAACTCGATCGCTCGGTTTATACGGCGGGCTCGGATTCTTAACTCCTTGAGTTTTTACGGGAAGGACGAATGTAGAACTCCATTGCTATTCCGTAGGCAGGCCGAGGATGTCGTACTGCGAAAGAACATATCTGTTACAAATTGTTTGCCGTCGGTTACGGCCATATCTAGGGGAAAGCACCGTTTCCCGTCCGATCAACTGTAGTTAAGCCCCTAAGAGCTCGACTGAGTAGTGTAGTGGGAGACCATACGCGAAATTCGAGTGCTGTAATCTTTTTTTTTGCACCTCCCAGAGGATTGATCCTCAGAGGCCTCAGCCCAGAAAAAAAGCACATCTTTTTTGATGTCGTGGTATACCAGATTATTTGTGGTGCATGATTGTACGGGATTTAAGGTTGTTAGAAGGAGCGGGCGATGGCGATGAGATGGGAGATATGTAGGTCTGTAGTTCTTTCAAAGTCGATTGACGGTTCATTCAGTCTAGGATATTACGATTTCTCAAAGAAATTTATTGAAACTATTCATAACCCATCTAGAGATTTATTTTCAAGAAGGTATCGAGAGTATACTCTCGTCATTGAACTTGTATTGGTAGTTTAATCGAACTATTACCAATTTCTAAGCAAACTTGGTACCATCGCCCAATGCGACAAGAATGGAAGTTGGGAAGCATGTAGATGCCAAAGGCACCAGCTTTTGAAACCTCCAAGGAAAACTTCGTTGTGGCCTCGTAGCAGGTTCCGTTATAGTTCCACGAGGGACTCAGCGAAACCTTTTCAAAGAGCGACCTCCAGTGGTGACTATAGCGCTGCAAGTCCAACAAAGACTTAAGACCTTCTATTTCCCATCTTTCATGGGTAGAACTGACCAGTGAGTTCCATAGATTGAAGTACTTCTTCTTAAAGTCAAAGAGGCTTTCACCGTTTTTCAACACAAAGGAGTCATCGAGGGCAACAGGAATGGGGAAATGAGATGCGAGTGTGATACCTATCAAAGAGGGAACTAGACTGATACGTGACGGGGGGTCGTCACCAGAAAATTCCAAGTGAAGGACGATCTCTTGAGAGTACTGTTCACTTGACTTGCAACTGGAGGATGAACTGGAAGGATCGTTAACAAAACCGGATGGACAGAATGAATGCATCGAAAGGTTTTTGGCCGTCGCTATCACTTTTATAACACCCGTGGTTTTTTTGAACAATCCCTTGGTTATCTTTGCAAAACAGCACGACTCAAATGGTAGCTGTGAAGGAATTGGAACGGGATCGGAAGTACCTTTCTCGATATCATTCGCTTCGTTATGTTCCGTAGGAACAAACAACGCTTCAAACTCAGCCAATTGCTGCTCAGCAGTTTTGATGCTGGTACCGAAACCCCTCGTTGCAATCCGCACATGACGATGTAAATCTCTAGCCAGAAGGAAATCAGACCCATCTTTGCATATGAGTTGGACTCTAACGGCGTAGCTGATGTACATGTTTTCCACGGAGAAATCATTCGCCTTAACTGGACCATTCTCATCACTCGATAGTGCGTAGCCGCAGGCGAACGATGCTTGCAGGCCAGCAGCCTTTCCGCAATTCCAATAGCTGTCTACACCGAAGCTGGGTGGTAGCTCAAGGTGGTCGTCTAATTGCCTTTCACAGGCAGTATCAAGCAAGCGATGCGGCACAACGAATGTAAAGAACTTCTTGTACGTGGTGCCGGGAAGGAACTGCTGGTCCATCGGGAAGCCGACCTGCACTCCGTCTGAGTCGACATAGTTTTCGCTTGTGATAATACCGTGCATACCAGTGAGTGCATGCCCGTAGTTTGGATGGAAGCAGGCATTGAGGTCGTAGGTATTGAGGAATCTCTTACGCGGCGACCGACCAATGTGTGGAACACCAGAGTTTCCTTCAAAAGAGACGAGAAACATCTCAAAAGGCACAGGCCAACTACCAGTATTCTTGACAGTGACAAAACCAGTCACATATTCTCCCGGCCTGTACTCTCTCATCCTACTTTCTGAAGCATAAGGTTGGCCAACGACAGGTTGTCTTCTCGTAAGAGTGATCTTGATCTCGAGGGGCACTTTCTTGCTTTTCAATTGGTTCACGTTGTTCAAAACCCACTTGCTAGGGTCGTATTCTTCACCGGATGTTCCAGAAGTGTTGACCATTTCTTCATACTCAGGTGGGGAGCTGTCCTCCTCACCTATGTTTCGACTGAGCATGTACGTATGCATAGAGAAGGAGGGGAGGACGTCCTCAATCACTGGTTCGTCTGGGATTTCGTTGCTTTCTGCCATATTTTTGTCAATCTTGGGAGAGAGGATTGCAACTCCGAAATCCCGGCTACTTAAGATCCGAGAAATTGCCTGGTATGGCTGACTCACAAGGGGGGAGGGGCCAAAAAAAAAAAAGAAGAGAGAACTTAGGTGCTAACTCTGTTTATCCGATCTCGTAAAGGATGCTTGTAGTCTGTCCTTTGAGTGGTAACGGGTGTTTCAATTGGATGAACTTAGTGCTGTCCGAAACAGGCAGTTCACAAAAAAAGGTGTGAGATCTTAAAAAACGTCCGAAGGGAGGCAAAAAACTCAGCCGTACTGACGCGTAAGAACATTTTCTGAGGGGTCTGGCCCTTGAAAAAGTCCAAAAGGCTGGGCCCGGGCCTACGTTGACTCATTTTGAAAGGTTTTCACTATTACCTGTTTTTTTTTGTCCACCGGCTATTGAGCAGGTCCCCACCGACCAACCAGGTAACAACAGAGGAACTAAGTAGTTACGCAACTTACATTCTATTATCTAGTACAGCTTCTCCTCGTCGAGAGCTCCGTCTGCAAACTTGTAGAACAGATCCTTCAGGACCAGCTTCGACTTCTTGATCTCGTCGTCCTTGATGAGAGGCAGGAAGTTGTAGCGGCCGGTGGCAGAGAACGTGTAGAGCTTATTAATAAAGTCTCTGATGGTCTTTTCGTTGTACACCTGGAACCCAGAGGTCTTGCCGACAAACCTGCCGTCTGCCCACTTGCGCTGTTCCTCCTTGCTTGGAAGCGGCCGGTTATTGGACCAAACTCCGGCCACTGCAATTGCATTGGCCTCCGACGTTAAAAAGAAAAGTGGATTGTGGGCGATGCCAATGTGCACGATGGTTGGATCGCTAATGGCAAAAGTGTAGAGGTAGAGGTTGTCAACCTTGGTGCGGGCATAGTTCGAAACGCCGTCGAGACCAGAGGTGACCTTGATGAGATCCTTGCCTTCGTTCTCTGGACAGTCAAGGAACGGGTAGTACATGTGATAGCCAGTAGCGAAGATGATTTTGCTGTAGCCAGAATCGATAGTACCATCCTGGAACTCGACCTTGTCAGCATCGAAGCGTCTGATGCGTACACGGCGGGTGATTTTCAGTGACTCATCGGACAAAATGTCGTCGGTCCACTCGGTCTTACCTTTGAAGTCCTGCTTCGTTTTGGTGTTACCGGAGACATGCACCTCACTGCACTCAGGGATGAAGTACTGCAGAAGATCGACGGCACTGACGCTGGCTCCGACGAGCAGAACCTTCTTTCCCTTGAGGCTGTCGCAGTTACGGAAGCTCTTCGAGTGCAAGACGACGCCCGGGTGGGCCTTTACAAACTCCGGCAATCCGTCGATCTCGGGGTAAAACGGGATGTTGAACCTGCCGTTGGCGACAACGACGGCATCAAACTGCTCCATGTACCAGGAGATCTTGCCAGGGGACAGCTGGCCGACAACGACGGACCACTTGTCGTCCTTCTTGAAGACTTTTTCGACGACAGTGCCGTAGCGAACGTACTTCTCCAAGTCGGCCGCAGCGGCGTAGTTGTCAATGTATTTCTCGACATCAGGGTGGGCAACGAACGGCTCGTAGTTGCTCGAGACGGACTCGTATTCTTTAACGCCAACATCGAGACCTGACGAGAATCTCATCAGCTGATTAGGGATGTTCGTAAAGAGGTGGTCGTACATGCCGCTGTGCCTCCACAGAAGCTGGCGGGGGTCCTCGGCCAAAGGCTTGACGATCGGGTCGTCTTTGGAGCTCTTGTCCAATTCGGCCAAGGTCGGGACAGACAGCTTTGGACGGATTGTCTCAGGCGAGGAGTAGTCCTTGACATCGGGGAAGTGCGGATCGGTCTTCTTAGAGTAGTTCCAAACACCGCCGAGGTGGTCGTTCTGCTCAAAAACGACGATCTCATCAAAGGCAGGATTTTTGGCGAGCGGAGATTTGACAGTGGGGGAGGTGATGGTAGAACTGCCGTCCTTATCGGTGTGGAGGAACTCGTTGAGTGTGGCGAGGCCGGAGGGGCCACCGCCGATAATAGCGATCTTGTGGATGTCGAAGGGCATGCTGTGGATTGCTCAGAGAGTCATAATTTGGCCAAGGGGAGGGGGAGGAGTAAGATATAGCTTGGTAATCGACGAGTCCATCGTGCCATTCGGAAAACGGAGGCGGACTTTTGCACGACTCGCGGAAACTTCGAGCGGAACGGGCCATACCCAATGAGCCAGGGAGCCGGCCAATGAGCTAACAATGCAAGTCGGAAGGACGCAAGCAGAGCTCCTCAGGAATCGTCCTCCTGTTTCTTTTTTTTTTTTTTTCTAGGAGATAACTGTGGCTCCTACAGATGCCCCAAAACGAGTAAAGAGATCACCACACCTTCAGTGACCGCCGAGTCTGTGGTGTCATACGTGCCGAGGATGAAAACCGGGGAGCATCTCACGTCAATAGGGCTCGAGGTCTCGGGGAATTTAGGGTCCTATAGGCACTCGGGTGTTCGAGGCTGTTGAGAAGTACCTACCCTTAGCACGGTCTTCGAAGTCTTGCATTTTTCCTAATCCCGCAGGCGGTCTTATCTCTTGCCCTCTGCTTGCCTTATCGCGCGCTAATGGGATTTCGTTCGGAACCAGATTTGACACGGGCAGTGGATTTAGATAGCCCTCACTACTTGGCTACCATTTACAACTTGACATGCGGGGCACAGAGAATGTGGTACACATACACACACACACACATGCGGAGGGGATTGTTCCCGAGGCTTCGGGAAAAGAGAATTGGGGAGGCATAAGCATAATGTATTAGAAAACGGGAAAAGAAAAAAAAATGAACAGTAGCTATAGTTTAGTCAGCCGGCTTGTACGGGTAAGGGGTGTGCTTGTTGGCTGGAATATCGTCCCAGAACGAGGCCAGAATCTCACGGTGTTGGTCACCATACTTGGTTCTGCCGTGGTACGACTGGTAGTTGTCGACGAGCACGATGTCACCCTCTTCGAACTTGTGCTCAAAGGCGAGCTCCTTGGACTGCTCGAGCAGGTAGTCGAGGTACTCGACAGGGATGTCGGTGCCGTCGTCGTAGGTAACCGTAGGCTTGACATCGGGGCCATTGACTTCAACCTCATGCTTCCACTTCTGATAGTATCCTGGCAAAGAGCTGAACAGCACCTCCTTCTTCGTGTACGGGTGCACGCAAACCGGCTGCGTGTGCTCGTTGATCTTCATGCCGCCGTCGGCGGTGAACTCAAAGTCCTCACTGACGTGCCCCTTGCAAGTCTTGGCGGCCTTCTGCTTCTTGGTCTCAAGATCGTCGCCGGGCTCAATGAGGCGGCCGAACGAGTGCGGGGAGGCCCACGAGTAGACGGAGCCGTCCTTGAGTGGGAGGTGGTACGGCCAGGTCTGAGTCAGGAAGACGCCACGCTTGATCATCTCCTGCACAAACTCCGGATACTTCTTCTCGAGAGACTGCAGAAGTTCACCGGCATGGGTCAAGGTCTCGTCTCCGCCGGTAGCAGAGGGGTACTTGGCGAAGAAAGCAAGAACGGAGGGGTACGTCTTGAAGCGGGAGAGCTCCATGTGGGCGTAGAGTCTCTTGAAGCCGGTCGATCTGTTGACAGTCGTGACGTTCTTCGAGACATTAACACGCGGGTGTGCAATACCGTTCTGCTTGAACTCGATCAGCTCAGAACCTTTGGCGAAACCCTGCACAAACTGCGAGAACTTGTCAGGGTCGGAGGTGCCAAAGCCCTTAATGGCGAGCGCAGCGTGCTTGCGGATCAGCTTCTTGAAAGTGTCGTGGTCTTTCGACAGGTCGTAAACGAACCTGGCAACCTCATCATAGAGATCGGCTTCATCGTCATCGTTGGTGGCAGAGTTGTAAGAGAGCTTCAGCACAAGGGGGAACTTAACTCCGTCGACAATGCGAGTGCCAGGAACGTTGTCGAGCTCAGTCAGAGTGAAGCTGTAGTGGTCGTAGCTGCCTGAGATCTCGGGCAGCTCAGCGTTAGTAATACCGATTGGGGCAGGCATTGGAAAAAAAACGAAAGTGAGTAGAGGAGGTAACGGGAAGGTGGCCACAATATAGTACTATATATTGGGCTCGTTTCGGGAGGGGCGCTCTAGTTTTGTCAGATCATCAGAATGCGGAGCGGGTGGAAAATTATCGAGCTCTGCGGAGAAATAGATTCCGCATATGATGACCGCGTTGCTTTTTTTGGGCGAGCGGCGAAAGACCTGTGGTCTTTGCCGGTATCGCAAGGGGACGCCATTGTAGATATGCATCTTATCTGGGAAAGAGCCACATCGAACTGACCCCTTGCTCATGTTCGTATTCCTTTGTGTATAAATAGAACACCGACCATCCCTTAAGATATCCTGGTAAATGCAAGAAGGTTCATCATCCTCACCACCACCGAAAATGAGTGCCTCTTCGTCGACCAAAGAGCACCATGATTTCATCACCAAGGAGGTCCAGACAGAGGCCGAGTCCCTCGAGAACGACATCCGTGTCGTCGATAAGAAACACATGGATACCACCCTCCAGTTCATGGAGGAGCACGGTGACGAGTACGACGACCCGACCCCGGCAGAGTCCAAGCACCTTTTCAACAAGGCCATGCGGAAGGTCCTCGGCATGGTGTTCGTCATCAACTTGCTGATGTTCATGGATAAGAACGCCATCGGCTACGCCAAATACCTCGACATGCCGCTGACCTCCTCGGAGATCTCCAACGTCAACACCCTGTTCTATGCAGGATACATGATTGGCCAGTTCCCTGGCCACTTCCTCTTTCAGAGGTACAACACTAGATGGGTCATGAGTATCACGCTCCTCTGCTGGACCATTCTCATGTTCTCCCAGATTGCAGAAGGCCAATACAAGGCCACCGCTCCCATTAGGTTTTTCCTCGGACTCACCGAGGCATCTGTGACACCCTGCATCGAGCACACCCTCTCCAAGTTCTTTACCCCTGAAGAGCAAGCCTATATCAACCCAATTTTCTGGATCGGTACCGTCGGCGTTGGAATCCCAACGGGTTTCATGAGTTACGGAATCGCCCACATCACCTCGTATGCACCTTGGAAGGTCTACTGGCTTGTCAACGGCGGCCTCACAGTGCTTGTCAACATTTGGGTCGCCTTTGCCTACCCAGACAACCCGGCCACGTTCAAAGGGTTCACCGTCAAGGAGAGGGTCCAGACGATCAAGCGTATCAAGAAGGAGTCCCGCTCCTCCATTGATGAGAAGAAGATTAAGCCTTATCAGGTTAAGGAGGCCTTTTCTGATCCCCTCACCTACCTCTTTGGCCTTCTCGCTTTCACTCAGATGCTCGCTAACAACATGAACTTCGTTCAGCAGACCATCACGCTCTCGCTCAAGGTCTCGAAGATCAACGGCTCGCTGATTACCGTTGCCCAGGGTGCATACAGTACCGTCTTGTTCCTCATTGGTTCCTGGATGATGAAGAGGTGGAAGAACTCACTGTGCTACATCGCCGTTCTGTTCAATATGCCGGCTATCCTGGGCGGCCTGCTAGCCGTTCTTCTGCCTTGGTCTAACAAGGTTGGTATCTTGGCAGCATGCATCATAGTCCACACCGATGGATTCGCCTACATCGTGTCCCTCGTCTGGTCGCAGACCTCGGCTGCTGGATACACAAAGCGTCTCATCAGAACCGCCATGTTCATGATCGGCTACGGTGTCGCAAACATGGTTGCCCCTCAGATCTGGAAAATCGGCAAACCACGGTACTACCAGGCCTGGTCCGTGCAGATTGTCGTTGCCTGGTTCGGCAGCTCGCTGCTGATGCTTTCCATCAGATACATTCTTTCCAAGCGCAACAAGGAACGTCTTGCCAATTTGGAGCACGACTCTGATGGTAACGTCATCATCAAGGAGGCCACCTATGTCGACGACAAGAGCTCTCCAGAGTCCGGTACCAAAAAGACTGATATTTCGAACTTCGATCTGACCGATCGTGAGAACAAGCAGTTCATCTATCCTCTGTGAGTGCCGGCTGGTATATTTAAGATACTAATATATATATATATTTGGGAACGCACAACCGGGGACAGTCTTTGCGTCTTAGTAGAGTGAATCCCTCTTAATCGCAGGGTCGGAAAAAAAAAAGCGGGGTAACTACTTCCTATGACTCCAATTCACTCTCTCGGCTTTTGCCCCAGCAGAAAATGTCTTCGATGTCACTTCAAAGATTTTTTTTTTCCCTCGGATCGACCGTCTGCGGTCTGCGGTCAGACGGAACTAGGTGTCCTTCTGTGTTTAACCAGTAGCCGAACAGTGTAATCATAGGTTACTGGTGTGAAAGACGACTTCAAACGATTCGGATCCACAAGTCTCAGGTTTCCATGTACATTTTGCCCATAATTGAACGAGCAAAACCCCCATCAGCCCCATCACCAGTAGCTCGACGGCTGTAAACCATTTGGCTCCGTCACCGACTGTCCGAATTAGGAAATTTTCTAGCTGCAAACGTCTTCTCTTGCAAGTGCTGGTTATAAATGAGTCAGTTCCAACTTTCGAGGCTTTCAGACAAACCAACAAACCAGACCAGATGCCAGACCTTCATTCAGGGCATTCGCACACGTCTTCGCTAACGTCGGCAGGAGCTGTACACCCCTCTAATGCTCCGCAGCCGTTGATCGCAAGAACGCACTCATCGTTATCTCCCGATTTGGAAAACTCCGGAGCGAAGTCCGACCCGGTCGACAACTCAGCGACGGCGCCGATCAGCAAGGTCAGCACGATCAAACTTGACAGCACCAAGATCGTTCCCAAGAACAAACGGAGAGGCCTCTTTGCACGTCTCTGCCTTATTCCTGAATACAACGACCCTAGGGACTACCCAGCCAAGATCAGGGACTTTTTAGTCATCATCATTGCGTTTGTGGCCATGATTGGGCCTATGGGAACCTCCGTGCTGTTCCCTGCCACGGATGATGCAACGAAGAGCTTGCACACGACGGTCTCGACCTTCAACTTCTGCATTGGTGGTTACATCATCACCTTGGGAGTGGCCCCTCTCTGGTGGTCCAACTTCTCCGAGCGGCACGGCCGCAGAACGATATACCTCATCTCATTCTTCCTCAACATCTGCTTCACACTAGGTGGCGCACTGTCGACCTCCATCGGCATGCTGATTGCCTTCAGGGCCCTTGCTGGTGGAATGGCTGCATCCGTGCAGGCCGTTGGAGCGGGCACCATCGCCGACCTCTACCCTGTCACCGAGAGAGGTTCTGCCATGGGCTGGTTCTACCTGGGACCACTGATGGGACCATTTTTGTCTCCAATAATCGGTGGTGCCATTACGAGCAACAAGTCGATGGGATGGCGGGGAACGCTGTGGTTCTTGGTCATCCTCGGTGCTGCCAGCTTCCTGCTGTTGCTGTTTTTCCTTCCAGAGACTCTCAGAAAGCAGGACAACAAGGAGTCCATTAGAAAGATGCTGAGGGAGAGAAGGGATCATCCAATGTCTGAAAAGGAGCCAAGGGAGACAACACAGTTCGATGAGGCAACACAGTTGGAAGAGCCAACGATACCAACGGTTCGAGCCGAAGAGTCACATGACTCTTCTAACGACTCCTCCTCGAGCGAGCCTCTTTCTGACATTGACTCGTCTGAGATCGAATCCCTCGATCAGGTGGTCACTAGGTACTCCCAGGTTCCCTCAATAGTACAGGACGAGGAGGTCGAAGAGACTCCGATGGACCCCAATGTTCCCCTTAGTAGAGTGGCCACGACAAACACGTTCAAGAGAAAGAAGACGAGAGAGCAGAGGTTCCAAGAGGAGGTTGAACGGGCCGAAAAGATTCAGCATGGATCTCGAACCACCAAATTCCTCTACTACCTCAAGATCTACGGTTGGGGCCCACTGAAGGCGTTCGCCTTTCTCAAGTACCCTCCCGTGTGCCTTGCCATCGCATACTCTGCCCCCTGCTTCGCAGTGCTTTACGTCTGCAATACGACGCTCTCATACGAATATGCACTGCCTCCTTACAACTTCTCTGCAGTCCTCGTGGGTCTCGTTTACATCCCCAACTCCGTTGCTTACGTCATTGCCTCAATTTGGGGCGGCAAGTTCCAGGACTATCTGCTCAAGAAGAAGATCAAGAAGTACGGCGTCATTGCTCCCGAAGCCCGTTTTGGCATCAACGTCTATGTTGCCGCCGTAATGATGCCTGCAGCACTGCTTATCACCGGCTGGTGCCTCGATAAGCACGAACAGTGGGCCACCCCTCTCGTGGGGATGGCCCTCTTTGGCTTCGCACAGATGATCGTCATTGGAGTCACCGTGACCTACCTGACGGACTGTCTTCCAGGAAGGGGTGCCACTGGTGTTGCATTGAATAACTTTGTGCGGCAGCTGATGGCTGCAGGATGTACCTTTGCCACCGTGCCGCTTATCAAGGCTATGGGTGTCGGCCCGCTCTTTTCGCTCTGCGCAGGAGTGCTCGCCATACTCGCAGTGAATCTCGTCTTTATCGTCAAGAAAGGTGACCACTGGAGGGAAACGTTTGACCTCGAGAGCCTGTACGACTTCGTCGATAGTTAATGCAATAGACTATATATGCTTACGTATTACCAATTCCTCGATCGGGATCGGAATCCTCCCGCGAAATTCCGCGCGATTTATCAGGGCTCGATCTCTTTGCGCTTTTTCCCTCCCTCACTCCATCTCCTCGGTAGGTAGTGACTCAGCGCGATGCTAGCGAAACAGAGTGTCAGAAGACACCCAGGTACCCCAACACTGGGAAAGAATGGAAAGACAAGAAAGGCCGTTTTTAGCTGTGATCGGTGCAAGTCTAAGAAAAGAAAGTGCGTGAGACTGATCAACTCTGGGCTCGATAAGGGTTCTACCACGTTCGATATTGCCTACCCTTGTACCGAGTGCATCAAGACAAAGTCGATCTGTCACACTTCTCTGGGAGATAGAAAGTACATTGTAGGACACAGCCAGAGGCTGAAAGAGGGTGCCGGTGCGAACTCTCCAAAGGATACAGAGGCCACGCAGAAGCTCCAGCTCTTGAACCAAATCGTGGCTC
Source organism: Xiuguozyma silvatica (assembly GCA_018344475.1). Classification (NCBI taxonomy): domain Eukaryota; kingdom Fungi; phylum Ascomycota; class Pichiomycetes; order Pichiales; family Pichiaceae; genus Xiuguozyma; species Xiuguozyma silvatica. Next base: position 8,801 of record JADIOY010000159.1, on the reverse strand, counting down.
GGCTCTGCCCTGGCAAGGACGACTTGGATACTGTCGAAGGCCTGGAAAAAGTCGTCAAATCTCTCGGATGCGACCCACTTCCAAAGGGACCTGTTATGATCTGCGATCCGAAGGAGGAAGAGCTGACGACGCATAAGTCCTCGAAGGTTCAAAACGAGGCACTCGTGTTCGACTCAGGGGGAGGCTCTCACTACATCGGGCCCTTAGGTTCCCCACTCATACACGAGAACATCGTTGGCCTATTGAAGGGGCCCAGTCTGGTGACAACGTTTGACACGGATGCCGCCGAGTCACTCCACTCGAAGGACCAGGTGGTCAAGACGGCGTTCCCACTCGTCGATTGGATTTCCAGAGACGAGGCCGACAGGTACGTCAGAACTTTCTTCGAGAGGGTGCATCCGATCTACAACTGCATCGACCAGGAGGACTTCATCAAACACTACGAACTGTTCTGGGTGCTTGCCCGGTACAGGGAGATCGAGAGCATAGACTCTAAGATGTTTCTGCCGCCCGCCCAGATAGGCCTGATCTATATCATCTGGGTGCTGGGCAGGCTGTTCATGATCAAGGAGGATCTTCCAAATGCGCACCTGAACCCAGCGCTCATCAAGAAGTACATCGAGGTCATCCAGGGGATACTATCGCAGCTGGTGTTGAACCCATCCGTCCCAGGCATCCAGTTGATCCTCTTGCTGGCAATGTACCTCGAGGCCAGTAAATCCAGAGAGAGCGCGTGCATCTTGCTCAAGCTGGCTGCGTCCCAGGCGATGTCGATGGGCATGAACAAAGACATCCGATCGATCTTCAAAGATTTCAGCATCAAGACGCAGAAACTATACTCGAGGATATGGTGGACCGTCTTCTGCAACGAAATCAGACTGTCTAACCTTCTTGGAAGGCCAAGTTCGATAGACATCCTTGAAAACAAGGTCAAGTACCCTTCTGCCTATAGCTATGAGTCGGAGTATATCGGCTACTGGAACCAGCCAGACAACTACGAGGAGTACTTTGAAAAAAACTGCCGTCTTCACGAGATCCTGTACAAGATCGTCAAGTTCAAGGCAATGGTTGCGGAAGGAACGACGAACAATATCGGGCTCGCTGCCAACATACAAAGGGCGGCTGCCATTCGCGGGGACCTTTTGGCATGGCGGAAGTCCCTACCGGTCTCTTTGAAAGACGTTGTGGATGCCTCGCCCGACTATGCCTCCTATTACAAGATCTCACTCCACCTCAGCTTCCACTATCACTTCATCAACCTCGGGCTACCGTTCCTCTTTTTGCTGCTCAAGATCCTCCAGACAGACGACAAGTTCCGAGTTAAGAGCACCAGCCCCATTTTAACATTCGCTGTGTCTGCGATCAACTGTTCGAAGCAGTTGCATAACCTTCTAGGATTTCTCCACGACAACCAGATCTTCAACGGCTCGTTATACAACGATCTCAACATTCTCTACAATGGTGTCCTGGTCTTTGCAATCACCGAGGTGCTCTTGACCCATGTCAACTCGAAGGCTGTCCTTGACCTGGACTACCTCCGTGAAAAGAAGGATATCAGCGTCGAGCGGATCTGGGAACTGCTTTCCCAGATCGGTGAACTCAACGGAAAGCTGCAAGGAATGACGTACGGCTCTGTCGAAACCGCCAGCGACTCTATTCAGAAACTTATCACTGACCTGAATGACTTTGTGGGCAGCAAACAAACGGACTCTGAGCAGATACCTCCACAACGCGATGTTTACGATATATTGGGGAACTTCCCGCTGGATGATGATACCATCAAAAGCCTACTTGGAATGGACGAAGAGAGTACCATCTTTGGCCGTTTATGAGGGGAGATTGTTAGCTTAATCTATGCAAGACCATTTATCAGCCGCTTACGTAAGAATCGTTAACAGACTACAGGTACAGCCACTAATTTCTTTTTCGCTCGGGGGAAAAGCAGAGGGGGAATTTCTGCTGAGGCCTCCAATTATAATATAACCCCCCCATCGTTTCACCTGAGAGACAGCACTGTCATTGCGAGCCATTGAGTATGTCTTCTGCTCAAACTAGTGCCCCAATTTCTTCCAAAAACCTGCAGCAGAACGCCACTGCCGCCACTAAGCAGCCGGCTGTTCAGGCCGCAGGCGAGACCGCCGCAAAGGCTTCCGACAAGGTCTCTGCCAAGGCTGAAGAGGTGTCTGCTGGCCTTGCCAAGACGGCCGCTCCAGTCGCCAAGGCAGCCACCAAGGCGGAACCAGCCACTGCCAAGGCCGCACCAGCCGCTACCAAGGCCGCACCAACCGCTACCAAGGCGGCACAAACTACACCGTCCGCGGAGGCCTCTGGCGCCGACTCTCACGCCCACAAGAAACTCGTCAAGAAGAAGGCCAAGAAGGGTGCCAGCGTCGTCAAGCTGGCCTGGCTGAGCGGCCACAGCATCACGCTCGCCTTCGGCACCCTCTACGCCGCCTACTACGTCGTCTACCAGTCGCACACGCTCGTGCCGTTCCTCGCCTACCGCACCTGCCTCCTCGGCTCGGTCGTCTCGTACGTCTGCACCATCACTTCGCAGTTCAACAAGAAGTCGCTGCCGAACCAGCTCGCCCTGCTGCCAACGGCCAACTTCCAGTACATGGTGCTCGCGGTCGTGTGGTTCTGCAACCGCTCGTCGCTCTTCAAGATCCTGCCGTACATGATCGTCTCGACGCTGCAGCTCGCCGTGCAGTTCCACATCAAGCCTATCGTCAAGCTCGGCGACACGCTCGGCCGCGTCGCCGCCTACGACGAGCTCGTGATCTTCCTCGTGCTCTTCGTCGACACTTTGCTCATGAGAGGCACATCGGGCTACGCGCTCGTCATCTACAGCGCCTTCTACTGGCTCAGACTCATCCAGTCCGAAGACACCCGCTACCTCGTCTGGACCGTCCTGTCCAAGCTCGACGGCACCATGAGCAAGCAGAAGAACCCTAAGGTCAAGCAGGCCTGGCTCAACATCAAGAGCCTGCTTGCCGCCAAGAACGAGGACATCGAGAGATCGTTCCTTGCTTAGGCGGGGAAGGAGGAGGACGACGACACCTACCCTACCTTTTGTTTTATATGTACTTTAACAGATCTACGAAAGACACAGTAGCCACAGGAGCGTCCACAGGGCCTGCCAGGCTGTCTCGTAAGCGATGAACATCAGAAAGTTTTGGTAATTTTGGTTATCTTCAAGAGAATCAGAAGCAGAACTGAAAATATAGTTTTTTCATCAGAAAAGTCCATCTCGCTTAACTAGAGACAAGTTAGTACGACTACACGTCTTCAAGACCCCCCACCTGGGCGGCCTCCCTCTCTCTGGAAGTCAGATGGTGATGCATGTTTGATTATGGATCATGTGTATTCACCGAATCGTTTAACGTGTGTGGACACAGTCATCATATTGAGAGAGAAGGAGAAGAAGAAGTTAGGTAGGGAGGAGAAATCAGTGGGAAAATTTTCAGCCTGAAAAGCGGGCTTGAAATGAGGGTTGGGGTAGGGTAGGGTTGGAGCGACCTTCAACCTGACACGGATCGTCTACCATACCAGACCAACGTCAGAACAGTAGGGACCTGTTGCAGTCCGCAGTACACTCACAATACTACTAGTTAAGCAACACCCGTTAAGCTATGCTGAGCTATGCTGAGCTATACTGCTATGCTGAGCTATACTGCTATGCTAAGCTATACTGCTACGCTGAGCTATACTACGCTGAGCTACGCTAACGGCGAACGCTCTCTGAACTTCACTGGCAGCCTTGTGGCCAGCCAGCTGCTTCTCTATCCTGCAGAGTTATATTACGTACTTAAGCACGGGTGTAGATGAACTGCTTCGAGTCTCTGTCGATGCACTTGATCTTGCCCTCTCTCTCCATCTGCTTGATGGCGACTCTGGCGATCGAACCGCCGATCTTCAGTCTGTCGACGAGCACAGAGACCGAGATGAATTTGTAAGTAGGAACCTCCTTCATGATTCTGTCGTACTTCTCCTGGTCCAGGATGACAACGTGGTTGGCGTGGTCCTTAACCTTTCCCTTGGACCACTTCTTCTTGGACTTCTTAGAACCGGCGGCAGCAGCAGCGGCCTTGGCGGCCTTGGTGGCTTGAACTTTCACTGGCATCTTGGTTGTGTATTACTGGAGAGTAAGAAAGCTGATGCTCTGCTTAGAGTCAAGCTTTTTTTTTCACCCCCAGCCGCCGGGTCCTGTGAAAAATTATTAGCAGTCACGGATGCCCAGTGTGCGGTGCAGGGTGTTGACTTCCGATCCATCGCCTCACATTTTTATTCTAGTCAGCTGCCTCCAGGGGAACCCGCGCGGTCCCATACTAAACCACACTCTTCCCCTCCCCTCACTGAGCTTCCCCCACACTAACTCGCACACTCAACTCTCTCGCTAACTAAATTTCCACGCTGATTTACAGCCCTAAAATCTAGCCCCTTAAAACACCCCCTTTCCGCCATGGCCAAGAGAACAAAAGTCCAGCTCACTAGGGAGCAGATGCTCGCGGGCACCGCCGACGACTACGACGATGACGACGGCGTCGACCAGCCTCGCCGCGCCTCCGCCCAGCAGATGGCCGGCCGTAAAATCGCCCATTTGAAGCGTAGAGTCCCTCAAAAGAGTGGTTCTGCTAGCACTGGCAATACTGCTCCTTCCTTTGGCGCCGCTCCTTCTGGCGCTGGCGCCTCCAATGGCACCTCCGATGCTGCCACGAAGGCCTCGCAGTTGAAGTCGCTCAACGCCAACTTCCTGCAGGCCGTCAACGGTGCGCTCGAGGTCAACCCGGTCGCCAACCTCTCGCCAATCGTCGCCAAGTACGAGGAGTACTACGGCAAGGTGGACGCCGGAAAGATCACCGTCAAGCAGCTGGACGCTCCTAAAGTGGATGTCAAGCCGGCCACTACCAACGCCGCCCCACTCTTCAAGTTTGAGATGAGCAAACCGCAAGAGAAAGCTGACCTCAAGGCCGCCGAGGCTGATGTTAAGGCTGCCAAGCCTTTTGCGTTGAAGCGCACCGAAGATGAGGTCGTGGACATTGCCGACGACGACGACGACGAGCCACCGAAGAAGGCCGCTGAGACCGTCGTCGGCGCAGTCACCGGCCCCAAGTTCACCCTCGACAAGCTGCCAAAGTCCAGCGACTACGGCTTCAAGTTTGGCTACGTCCCGCCGCCAGACTCCGACTCTGACGATGAGGAGGTCAAGATCGAGGGCCCAAAGTTCAAGATCACCGCTGACCTGAAGAAACCGAACCCTGACGCTGCCTTCACTCTTGGAAAGAGCGTCGTCGCCGACGCCGTTGCCAAGGCCGTCGGTAACAAGGCTGCCGAGGACGTTGCCGTTGAGGACGTTGCCGGTGTTGTCGCCAAGGAGCTTGCAGACAAGGTCGTCAAGGCCGCTGCCGCAGAAGCCGCCAAGGAGGTGAAGGCAGACGAGGAGGAGAAGGAGAAGGAGAAGGAGAAGGAGAAGGAGAAGGAGAAAGCCAAGCCTGCCTTCTCCGGATTCAACTTCTCTTCTGCTCCAAAGAGCGGCGACAAGCCGCCCGCATTCAGTTTCGGAGCTGTCTCTACCGACAAGCCCGCCGCTACGGGCTTCTCCTTCGGTTCCACCACCACTGCCTCTGCCACCCCTGCCGCTGCCAAGCCGGCCCCAGCATTCTCCTTTGGCAGCGCCAGCACCGACAAGAAGGATGACACCAAGCCACCTGTTTTCAATTTCGGAAGCAAGTCCACGTTTAACTTCACCGCTGCCGCCGCCACAGGCACCGACTCCTCGAAGCCAGCTGCAGGCGCAGGCGCCGCTCCCGCTTCTTCGAACCCGTTCTCCTCGGGCAAGTCCACGTTCGACTTCACTTTCAACCCTGCCCAGAAGACTCCATCCGTCGAAGAGGTTAAGGACGACAAGCCTGCCGACGACGACAAGGCCGCCAACGACTCTACCGCCAGCGGCAAGAACTTCGCCATCACCAAGCTGAACGACAAGATCGAGACCAAGACCGGCGAGGAGGACGAGGAGGCCGTCTACACGAAGCGCTCCAAGGTTTCTCGCCTCAACCCTGAGACCAAGGGCTACGACACCGTCGGTGTCGGCGAGCTCAAGGTCCTCGTCAACAACAAAACCAAGCACGCCCGTATCCTTGTGCGCTCTGACGGTAACGGCAACGTGCTCCTCAACACTAATGTTCTCAAGGAGGTCAAGTACGACCTCGTTGGCACCAAGAAAAACATGCTCCGCATCCCGGCTGTCAACTCGACCGGCGGTATGGACACCTACGTTGCCCTCGTCAAGACCGGCGACGACGGAAAGAACCTGCAGGAGAAGTTGGAAGGTGTCCAGCCGGACCAGCAGTAATCTCCTCACGATACACCCCCACACCCACACACATACACATACACTGTACTCTTAGAAATCATTAAATCCGTTTAATATTAAGCGTGCTTCCGCAGAATGCTCCGCACGTCCTGTATAAAGTCATCAGGCTCGCCCACGTCGAGGTAGGCATAGCCGGTCTTAGTGTTGTTGTTGTTGTCATCATTATCCGCGTTCAGCACGTCCAGACAGTTGTGGCCGAGCAGCTCGTAGATCTCGTCACGAGATCCGAACAGCTTGTATGAGACCTTCTTGATCAGTGCCAACAGAACACGGAGCAGGAACGTGTCACCTTCAAAGACGAAGATGTCCATGATCCGCTCCATGATATCCATCGAGAGCTGCTCGCTAAAGAGCGAGCCGACCGTGTGCTGGATGATCTTGAGCGTGTTGACGTCGTGCTGGACGAAATGGTTGTACACGTTCGGCGACGAGTTCAAGAGGAACCGGTCGAACTGGTCCTTGATGTCGCCTAGATATTGGTTTTGCTCCTTCTTCTCACACTTCAGCTCCGCCTCCAGGCTGTCCGGGATCGTCTTGTTGGTGAGGAGCTCGTGCGGCAGCTTCTTGAGCGAGATGTCCAAGAGGGCGTGCAACGTAAGCTCCTCGGTCTCGAGGTTCTTGAGCAGGACACAGACGAGGGCCAGCAGGCCTCTGGTGTCGACGTGGCCCATTCCTTCCTTGACCTTGGCGATGTCGAAGGCGACGGCGACCTGCAGAACGGACTCGAATGTGGCGCCCAGTTGGAACACGACCAAGTTAGGGAAACACTTCTGGATCCGCTTCGAGTAAACCTCGACGCTCTCGATGGCGTCCATCATCGGCTTGTTCTCCTTTCTGAACTTGAGCCTTCCCAGTTCGCTGGATGTAGTCTTGTAGTCGCAGGCCTTCTGGATGATCTCGTGAGAGCGCTGGAGGCACTTGGCCAAGTCAGCCTTGAACTGCTTCTTTCCCACAAGCTGTCTCTTCCAAGTTTGGACGCGCGTCGCACCTTGCTGTGGGATACCTCTCCACCACAGCTCGCGCGTGGACGGCAGGCAAACGAGCTCGTCGTACTTCTGCAGGATCATCTTCCAGAGCTTCCTGTCATGCTCGGAGCGTCTCTTGAGCTTCTCCTGCTGGCGACGGTACTTTTCTATCTTCTCCCGCTCCTCCTGCACCTGGACCTCGACCATGTGCTGGTAGGCCTGCTGGTGTTTGAGGGATTCGATTGAGTCCTTCGGCGGGAGGTTGCTCTGGCGAGTCACAGAGAGACACTGCAGCTTCTCTCTGCTGGCGTTGGCACCTTTAGCGTCAGCGCCCTTGGCGTCCGCGCTCAAATGCATCATGTTTTTCAGCATGCTGATCCGCTGCAGCGACTCCTCGAGGTGCAGGTCCTTGTTGCTGCTGAGCAGCTTGCCCTCGAACGAGAGACAGCTCTCGTCATCGAGGAAGTTGAGCTCGGAAGCGTCGGAGCCGATCGAGAAGATCGAAGAGGCACGGGTGGCCGGGGACGACCTCGAGCTCGACGAGGAGCCACACAGAGAGCTGCTCGTCGATGAAATCGAAGAAGTGAGCCCCATGGAGTTAGTCGCCGAGCTGCTCGAGCCGCTGCCTCCGAACGGCGGAGGAGCGCCCAGGCACAGCGAGACTGGGACTTGCAATTGGCTGTGCTGTGGTGAAAGCGAGCGTTGTGGGGACTTTTGGAGGGAGGATTGCTGGAAGGCCTGGTGTGGTCGCTGCGGGCCGAGCTGGGGTCTCACCTGTGTTCTTACCGGTTGCCTCTGCTGCATCTGCTGCCTCTTCTGTCCTTGCAACCCATGCGGTGGCCGCGGAACGAACTGTTTCATCATGGGATGCCGGTACGCCACGCGGTGGTCCGAGAGAGCCCGCGAGAAGGGCACGTCGTAGACGATGAGGTCGTCCGGAAGCTCGTCGTCGCTCAGAAAGTCGAAGGAGTCGGCGACAGACGGCAAAAGCGTCGCGTCGCGCTCGATCTCCTTCATCCGTTGCCGCATCTTGAGCCGGTACCGTTGGGAGGAAGTGAGGCTGGTTGTAGCGGAAAGTGTCGGGCTGACAGCGGCAGGAGCCCCCACGGTGCCCGCAGCCTTGCTACCAGCTAGCGTCTTGCTGGCCGGCTTCGGCGAGGCCTCGAGACGCGTGCGAGCCACCTTACGCGGCGTCCCGTAGTGCTTACTGTGGTTATCATAACTAAGAGGGATGTCCTCGAAGGACTCTTGGATGACGTCTAGCGTCGGCGCAGGCACGTTCGTCATGGTGCCGGGAGGGTCGTAGTATCGGTCTGAGGGGCCTCTTTGCCAAGAAAGCGAATGTATCGTGCAAAGAAAGCTTAAAATGAACGCCAGCCGCCAGATCAAAAAGAACGAGCGCTTCCCTTACCTGCTTAGAATGCCGTTTCTCGCCCAGCCTAAGTTTATATTTCTCTTTT
>JADIOY010000158.1:0-25015 GCA_018344475.1 Xiuguozyma silvatica | reverse complement strand
CCCCCCCCCCCCCCCCCCCCCCCCCCCCCCCCCCCCCCCCCCCCCCCCCCCCCCCATTTGACTCCCTCGACCTTTTCCGGTAATAGCTACCCCGGACTTTCGGAATCCCCGCCCGCCAGGCCCGAAACGAACAAAAAAAAAAAAAAAAAACTAGCACCCTGCCCATGATTGGCTGTCGCCAGCTACTGGGCCTGCACCGGCAGGACATAGCGCAGAAAAAAAGCCCACGCCGAGCGCCCACTGCCACACGGCCTTCTTCGAGAGTGTACGACCAGTGGCTGGCCCGAGGCGGGGTCCGGACAATTCTTCATGCCTGACCACTTGGTTTGCTCCGACCGCCTGCAGTCCGGGGCAGGTATGGTAACACCCAACAATCGCCGACTCAAACATGCACTGCCAATTGCACTTTCCCGCCAGTGCAACCCTTCTAACACGCCATCTCGGTCACCCCCCAGGCCCCCTCTCTCTCTCGGCAAAGTCGTCTGCTCCCTCTAAGCTCCCCCAGATCTCTCCACTATGATCGGTCCAACATCCCCCGCTGAAAAATTATCCCACTGCGAGCGCTGCGAGTGGTACGGTTTCCTCTTTCGTCAGCAGCTGGGGGTGTGGGAGGAGGGAACGTTTCTTTTTCGGGAAAGACGCTTGCCCGAAAGATTGGACGAAGCGGAAGCGGTAGACGTCCGACGTATATTCGCAGGCCGACGTGCTTCCGGCGGGCATGCAAAGATCTTGTCGTATAAAAGGAGCTGCTTTTCTCTCGTTCCATTGGACCCTTCCCCCCTTCCTTCCTTCATTTCTTCCCTCCAAGCACTTCCTAGCTTAACCAACCCTCAAAGTAAACTAGTCACAATGTCTGCCTCTACTGAAGACCTCACTGTGCCAGAGACCCAGTACGGCTGTGTCTTCGACACCAACGGAGGCCCAATCGTCTACAAGGAGATCCCTGTGCCAAAGCCAAAGCCAAACGAGATCCTCATCCACGTCAAGTACTCCGGTGTCTGCCACACCGACCTCCACGCCTGGAAGGGTGACTGGCCACTGCCAGTCAAGCTTCCATGCGTCGGCGGCCACGAGGGCGCCGGTGTCGTTGTTGCCCTCGGCTCCGAGGTCAAGAACTTCAAGATCGGCGACTATGCCGGAATCAAGTGGCTCAATGGCTCCTGCATGGGCTGCGAGTTCTGCATGAAGGGTGCCGAGCCAAACTGCGCCCAGGCCGACCTCTCCGGCTACACCCACGACGGCTCGTTCCAGCAGTACGCCACCGCTGACGCCATCCAGGCCGCACAGATCGCTCCGGGCGCCGACCTTGCCGCCGTTGCCCCAATTCTCTGCGCCGGTGTCACCGTCTACAAGGCCCTCAAGACCGCCGACCTCGCCCCAGGCCAGTGGGTCGCCATCTCCGGTGCCGGCGGTGGACTCGGCTCCCTCGCCATCCAGTACGCCACCGCCATGGGCCTGCGTGTCCTCGGAATTGACGGCGGCGCCGACAAGGGCGAGCTCGTCAAGGAGCTCGGCGCTGAGGTCTACATTGACTTCACCAAGGAGAAGGACATCGTCAAGGCCATCCAGGAGGCCACCAATGGTGGCCCACACGGCGTCATCAACGTCTCTGTCTCCGAGAAGGCCATCGAGCAGTCGACCGAGTACGTCAGAACCCTTGGTACCGTCGTCCTCGTCGGCCTCCCAGCTAACGCTGTCTGCAGGTCGTCCGTCTTTGCCCAGGTCGTCAAGTCCGTCCAGATCAAGGGCTCCTACGTCGGAAACAGACTCGACACCGCCGAGGCCCTCGACTTCTTCGAGAGAGGCCTCGTCCGCTCGCCATTCAAGATTGTCGGCCTCAAGGAGCTTCCTGAGGTCTTCAAGCTGATGGCCGAGGGTAAGATCCTGGGACGTTACGTGCTGGACACCTCGAAATAGATGCTGGCGGTGCCTGCAGTAACATCGCTCGATGTTGCAGAGTGCGAGTGCTATCAAGCATTCTGGATCCGTACAAGGACTGTAAGAATGAACGAACTTGATGAATATGATGTAGAGTTGAGTATGAGCGTAGCGCGTAGTAAATTTGTGGAGGCCTCCTCATAGCATAGTACCATAGTACATAGTACATAGTACCATAGTACCTCCTCCCCTCGGCTTTTAACTTCACCAAATTTTCCAGAATAGATTTCTCCCCTCTTTATATACACCGCTTCCTCCCATGGTCAGCCTGGAAGACCCTGAGAAGGGCAAACTCACCTTCAACAAGTTGGACGACGCCAATGACACCGTTTTCGACACGATCTTCAAGCACGCCTTCCGCTACGCCAACCCCAATCTGACCATCTGGGGCCCCTTGGCGCCCGCCCACGACGCTATCCATCCTCGGATGGTCCTGACCGCTGCTCAGCTCTATATGGGCGGAATTCTGCTGTTGGGTGGGCTGCGCCGGTTCCGGACGCTCAAGGGAGCACGTAGGTACGTCGACGCAGGGATCTCCTTCCTGGCCGGCTCGGCGCTCGTGGTCACGGCCGCACGCGAGGCCGCTCTCCTCGCCGAGCCTAATACCAACCCGCTCTACGTCGAGATCCGCCTCGCCCGCATGTACGACCGCCAGACGGCGGACGCCAATCTCACTGGCTCCAAGTTCGGCTGGTCTGCCCTCTCCTCCTACTGGACGGGCCCAAGGAACTTCATGCCGATGCACAACGAGCAGTACTGGCGTATGCTGTACGCCATGGAGTCGTTCGACATGCAGGTGGACGAGTTCGAGTCCTCGCAGCTGATCGAGAAGTATGCCGAGCTTGTCATGAAGATTAACGACAAAAACGGCGTCAACAAGGGCATCCTGACGCAGCGGATCACCGATATCGTCAGGTCCAAGACCGTCCCGCAGGACGACTACAGCCAGTACCCGACTTCCTTCAATCTGATCCGCGCGGACACAAAGAAGATGCGCTCGCCCGTGCAGACCTTTGCTGTCTGGGCCGATAATAACCCTATGGCTGCACTGCAGCTCGTCGAGCAGACCGACTACATCCACTACGCCTTCCCTAGGCTCAACCTCGAAGACGAGAACGGGAAGGTCATCCTGGACGAGAACGAGCCCAAGAAGGACGGTGCCAAGGGTGAGCCATCGAACTAGAGACGTGGGCCTCTACTCTACTGGTGAGGGGAAAGGAAAAAAAAACACAGAATCTGATTTGGACTAATAAGAAGCAGCGTCGGACAGCTGTCGAACAATGTCGCGCAGGGAGAGACTGGCACGGAGCAAACGCTACAGTGCCAACCAAACCCCACTATTCGTCCGGTGCTACTACATGTAAATACTCTAAGCGAATAGATCAAAAGGAAGCAGTTGAATGGAAGCGGAGATTAATAAGACCGCCAAGGTTTCATGCAAATTAAAAGTCTTGGCGCTGATATATGCGAAGTTAACTCTAAAAGGTCTTGCGCTGTCCCAGCGGAGCGTTGTTGGCGCCCGACCCAGAGTTGTAGCCTCCCCTTCTACCACCGTAACCGCCTCTTCTGCCACGGCCGCCGCGGCCGCCTCTCCAGCCTCTGCCGCCTCTGCCGCCGCCGTAGCCGCCGCGACCTCCACGTCTGCGGTCCATGGCTTCCAACTCTGGTGGGACTTCCTGCTTGGCCTCGTTGAGGATGACAATCAGGTCGTGAGCCTGGTTGCTGTTGTCCTTAGTAAAGAAGGTAATAGCGGTACCCTTGGCACCGGCACGGCCGGTACGGCCGATACGGTGCACGTAGTCCTCGATGTTTCCTGGCATGTCGTAGTTGATGACCGTCGTGACACCCTTGACGTCGATACCACGGGCGGCCACGTCGGTGGCCACCATGATCGGCGAGTTGCCGGATCTGAACTCCTGGAGCACCCAGTCTCTCTCGCGCTGCATCTTGTCACCGTGGATCGACAGGGCCGGCCATCCTTCCTCGCGGAGGTAGGTCGTGAGCTCGTCGCAGGTGCGCTTCGTCGAGGCGAAGATGATGATCTTGGACTCCTTGTCCTCCATCTGGGACTCGACGTGCTTCGAGCAGTGGTCGCGCTTCTCGAACTCGGAGCAGACCTCGACGATCTGCTTGATGTTGTGGGATGCGGAGAGCTCGAGGGAGCCGACGTTGACCTGGATGTAGTCCTTGAGGTAGTCGCGGGCGAGTCCCTGGACGGACTTTGGCCAGGTGGCGGACCACATCAGGGTCTGTCTGTCCGGTCTGATCTGGTCGACGATCTTTCTAATCTGTGGCTCGAAACCCATGTCAAGCATACGGTCGGCCTCGTCGAGGACGAGGTAGGTGACACGGCGGAGGTTGGTCTTGCCGGACTCAAGCATGTCGAGCAGACGGCCAGGGGTGGCGATGACGATCTCGACGCCTCTGGTGAGGTCTCTGATCTGTGGGCCCCTTGGGACACCGCCGTAGACGCAGGTGTTGCGGATCCGCGAGGACCGGCCGAACTTGGAGCACTCCTTCTGGATCTGGACGGCAAGCTCACGGGTAGGGGCGAGGATCAGGACGATCGGACCGTCGCCGCGCTGGATCAATGGCTGGGCGTTGATGTGCACGATGGCAGGAAGCGAGTAGGCCAGGGTCTTACCGGAACCGGTGGCAGCAATGCCGACCATGTCTCTACCGCTGAGGGCCATAGGCCAACCTTGGCACTGAATACCGGTTGGCTTGTCGAAGCCTTGCTCCTTGACCTCCTTGAGGACGTAGTCAGGGAAGCCGGCCTCGTCGAAGGTCTCAATAGGACGTGGGACGTCCTGGCCGTGGAGGGTCATCTCGTTGTCGGCTCTGAACTTGTCGATCTCAGCCTCGCTTCTCTCAGCGACGACAGGGTCCTCCTTGTAGAAGTTCTTCTCGAACTTTGGCAGGCTCTCGAGGTCCCACTCCTGCGGCTGGAGGTTGGAGCCAAAGTCGTCGTAGCCGTCCCGGCCACCACCGTTACGGCCACCGCCGTAGTGGTTGCCGCCGCCATTGTGGTAGTTGTCGCGCTGGTAGTTGTCGCGGTGATAGCCCTGGCCACCTTGGCCGCCATAGGCTCTGTAAGAACCTCTGTTGTTATTCTCGTAGGACATGCTGTGGTTGTTCTTTGGAATAAGGAAGTGTATAGAAGGGGGGTAAGAGAGGGATTTTCCACCTAAAATTTTTTTACAAATTTTTTTGAAATTTTTTTTTTTTTTCTTTCCAGGATAGGAAGGAGGGAGGAAGGAAGGAAGGAAGGAGGCATCTAGATAGAGAAGGGACTGGACTGTCTACGGCATACTATGATATTACAACAAGGGACCTTCTAGGGACTCTCTGGTACCCCTGTGCTTCAGTGCTAGTATCTATATTACATCTATGAATGCAGGTTTATCAGGTCCTGTTTAGGTCCTTCCCGCTTTATGGCTCCTCGGTAGAGTAGTCTCTCTTCCCCACCTTCTCCATGAAGGTGTCCTCGACGTACGAGCACAGGTTTGTGAGGTCGTCGAGGCCCTTGTGGAGCGCCTGAACGGCGGTCATGTCGCCGTAGGTCTGGATCCGCAGGTTCAGCTTCTTCTCGGAGGGGTGTGGGATCGAGTAACCGCAGAACTCGACCTCTGGGTTCTTCATGATGATGTATCTGAGGGCGTTTCCCAGGGTGTGGTCCTCGTCCTGGATCTGGAACGAGGCGATCGTGCCGTCCTCGGAGGCGCCAGGAAGCAGCTTGATCTTGTCGTAGTCAAGAGCATCGTCCTCCATCTCGGCGTCGGCGTCCTCTGCGGCGACAGCGTCAGCACCCTCGGCAGCGCCATCAACGGTGCCATCAACAGCGCCATCAACAGCCTTAGTTCCAACCTTCTCGGCGTTCTCGCCGGCAACGGCGGCCTCCTTGATTTGCTCAGACATACTCAAGAAGCTCCAATAGAAGATAATCCAGGTAGAATTTTTGACCAGAAATTTTTCACTCTAAGCTGCACCGCCTTGCTCTGGCTGGGACGGCTAGCTGCACCGCACCGCCCAGCTGGCTCTCTCCCTCTCTCTGTCTCTCGTTCCTTCTGGGGCTCGAGAGGCCGAACCCAGCCGTTTTACTGGGGGCATTGGTAGCCCCGCTCGTCCCGCTCGTCCCGCTCGCCCACCTTTAGCTCTACATTAGGGCAGCTTAAGAATCAGCTTATATGTCTACGGTGGACCCAGTACTCTGCCTTCAATCCATCAACGGATGTACCCTCCATGCTCCCTCCAATAATCCCTCCTTACCCCCATCCCCTCCCTTCCTCACACCATCCCATCCCACCCTATCTCGCACGCTCCATTTTTCGGCCTATTAAGTGAATTTCTTTTTTCCCAAACCCGCGTGAAACAACACACTATGTTTTTTTTTTCTTTTCCTCCACCCAGCTGCTCCCACTTTTTTTTTGCTTTTTTTTCTCCGGCTCCCCCTCCTCAAGCCTCCTTTACGAAGCGATCTCCACTCGGAAGTAGCCGAGAGAATCCAAGCAATTAAGCACCGGTAACCCATCCCATTTCAACCCCTTACCACTCTATTCGGTACCACTGTAATCCCTTCCTGTGAAACCCCCACAAGAACAGCCCCATCCTGCTTCTCTGCCCCCCCTCTCTCTACCCCAAAAAAGAAAGGCACACCTTGAAAAGAAAGAAAGAAAAAAAAACGTCCACGACTTTTCTTTTTTGCGAGATCAGAGCCACTAGCTAACCACACTCCAACCAACCAGTCAGCCAGCCAAACCACCAACAGCACCTCAACCCACATGTACTCCCGCCAGGACAGCGTGTACTTCCAGAGGTACTCCTTTGACGGCCAGGCTCCGCCCGCCATCCCACCTTCTTGGGACGCTTCTCAGGCTGCTGCCCAGCAGCAACAGCAGCAGGTTCAAGGCCAAGCCCAGGGCCAGCAGCAGGTTCAGGGCCAAGGCCCGCCGCCAATGGGCGCCCAGCAGCAGCCCCAGCAGGGACAAGGCGCTGGACTGCCCGGTGTGGGAATCCCGCCTCACCAGCAGCCAGGACAGGGCCAGCAGCCCGGCGCTAACGCTGCCGTCGGCGCAGGAGCCAGCGCGCCTGTCTACGGCCAGCAGCCCGACTATGCCTACCCGGAGCTCCAGCGCGACTACTCCTACGGTGGCTACCAGTCGCAGCCTCTCCCAGGAACGACCGCTGCACAGGCGCAGGCAGCTCAGGCAGCTCAGGCAGCTCAGGCAGCTGCCCACGCCGCACAGTACGGGGGTTACGTCCAGCAGTACTCCTCGGAGCGTGCTGCTCAGCAGGAGCGGATGGTGCACCAGGCCAACGACCATCTGTTCGGCGCCCGGTCCTCAAATGATCAGCAGCAGCAGCAGCAACAGCAACAGCAGCAGCAACAACAGTACGATATGTACGGCCAGCCACGCCAGGGCAGTACTAGCAACAGCGCCGGCAACGGCTCTCAGAACCAGTCGCCTCATCAGGGCGACCAGGTCCAGCCTCGAATGCAGCAGCAGCAACAGCAACAGCAACAGCATCAACAGCAACAACAACAACAACAACAACAACAACAACAACAGCAGCAGCAGCAACAACAACCGCAGCAGCAGCAGCAAAAGCAGCAACAACCGCAGCAGCAGGGCTCTGGAAGCCAAGCCGCCGGAGGCTTCTACGCTCCACGCCGCGCTGACCCAAGGTGGTGGGGTGACAAGGCCGTCCCAACGGGCAGACCTGTTGGTCCTGAGATCATGGATGCTCTGCGTCGTGACACCTTCGGTGACTTCCTCGAGAGCATCCCGAACTACGACCAGGTCCAGAACGGCGTCTCCAACCAGGGCCAGGCTGGCTCCAACGACCAGCCTGCCCGTCAAGGTAGCATCTACCAGCAGCCTCCGATGCTGCCAATGCCTTCGCGCATTGTGAACCAGCCTCTCGGTGGCTATCAGGGCCAGCAGCGTCCAGTCAATCCTCAGCAGGCCGCTGCCGCTGCTGCCGCAGCTGCTGCCGCCGCCCAGGCCCAGTACGCCTTCCCTAACATGCAGCCATTCACTCACCGTCCACTCCAGGGCCTCAGAGCAGGCTCCGGAATGCCTGGCGCTCCAGGCGGTGCCCCGGTCCCTGTCCCTCTGCCAATGATGCCGGATTCGGGTCTGCAACAAGGTGTCAAGCCTGAAAAGACCTCTGGCAGAAAGACCCGCCGCCCACGCAAGCGCAAGAAGGACGCCTCTGACGACCTCGACGCCTCCGGGAAGAAGAAGTCCCTGCATCCTATCAAAGGTGATGGGAAGAACGGTGGCCTTCTTGTGCCAGCCTCAGAGGCTATGCATACAGAGGACGGCAGACCGCTCATCGGTGCCACCAAGGTCGACCAGCTCATGCTGGTCATCCAGGCCAGAAACAAGGGTGTCACGGGTGATATTAAGCAGGCAGACGATGGTACCATCCTCGAGGACATCACCCCGGGCAAGACCTCGGTTCTTCCAAACCCTGTCGAACTCGTCGGTGGTGTCGAGAAACCAAACATCAGAGGCCACAAGCAGCATCAGTGCCAGTACTGCAACAAGAAGTTCACGCAGTCGACCCACTTGGAGGTGCACATCCGGTCTCACATTGGCTTGAAGCCTTATCAGTGCAGCTACTGCAACAAGCGCTTCACCCAGGGTGGTAACCTGAGAACACATCTGCGTCTGCACACCGGTGAGAAGCCGTTCAAGTGCGAGACCTGCGGTAAGATGTTCTCAAGAAAGGGAAACCTTCAGGCCCACCAGCTGACCCACCAGAACGTGAGACCGTACAAGTGCAAGTTTGACAACTGCAATAAGTCATTCACCCAGCTCGGTAACCTCAAGGCCCACCAGAACCGTTTCCACCAGGATACAATCAACGAGCTGACCAACACCTTGGCTCACATCTCCGGCCCTGCTGCTTGGGAGCAGTTGCCACCTGGAGAGAGAGAGCTCCTTCAGTACTTCTCCGGCCTATACAAGAACCTCAACAGAGGCATCCGTGGAAGAGGTAAGGGTAATAAGGAAAAGAAGAGACGCAAGTGATTCTCACACGGCTCGGTTTTTATCTATAAGATAGTGAATCTATAAAGTGTTTTTTAGTTGAGTTCATCAAACAGGAAGTCCATGTCAAACGTGTCCTTCTCCTTCATGCGCTGGCCCTGTGCGGACTCGCCGACGGTGGCCAGACCGGCAGGGATCGTAGGGTTCGATAACTCAAACAGCGAGCCTTCAGGTGACATTGGTGGGAGTGCATCTTCCAAAGTGGGTGGCATCTGCGGTAGTGTCTGAAGGGGTTGTTGTTGTTGCTCTGTAATTAGCTGCTTCTGCATAGGCTGTGGTTGTTGACTCTGCTGCATACTCTTCTGGAGCTGTTGCAGTGGCTGTAGCGGTTGCTGATGTTGGGGCATCGAAGTTTGATTCTGCGTGGCAGGGTTCTGGATAAACTCGCTCGGTTCAGCCTGGCCCAGCATGTAAGGAGGCAAGAAACGGCCAAAGATCTTCATATCCAGCTGGTCCATTGGTCCCGGCATATATTGCGAGTCAATTGGCGACGTAGGCTCCATTGCCATGAATGACTCTGGGGACGTCGTTGGGATGTCGTTGGTGTCCTTCAGGTTGATACCGGTGGAGACACCGTCAATGAAGTTGACACCGTTGACCAGATTCCCGATCTGGTCGTTGGCGAACTTGTGCTCCTTGGATGAGAGAGCACCAGAGTTCATGAATGGTGTCTGCGTATCCAAGCTTCCCGGCAACTGGCCATCCAGTTGCGGCATCTGCTGTCCCGACGCAGCGGCCATGACCGCCGCCGCCGGTGCCACAGTGGTGGTGGTCGACGTTGGAATAGAGCTGAACGTAATCGGCTCTCTGACATCGTTCATCTTCTCGAAGAGAGCATGGAGGATGTTGTACGTCCGGCGGGCAGCCATCGAGCTGTCCTTCAGTCTCTCGAGCACGGCGCGGCCGCGCTCGGCGTCCTTCTTGATGGCATCGTATTCTGGGTCGGGGGAACCGTCGGCACGCTTCCTTGGGGCGTAATGAACGTAGTAGACCAGGCAAGCGACAGAGAAGAACACGGTGTAGACGGAAAACCAGTAGTTTCCCGAGAGCATGTCATGAGAGATCATGTCTTCGGAGAGTTTGACAACGACACGCGCCACGGCGATACAGTTTTGAGCCTTTTCGAAGCTGGCGCGATCGTTGCACTGAGATCCAGCCGCAATGTAATGAATGTAGGGTCTGTACATGATAATCTTGACGTGCAAGTAGGATATGTGCAGAATACGGTTTGCCCTGAGGTACTGTGCCGGCGGCTCGACGCCGGGTTTGAGCTCCATCGGGAGGCTGTCGAGCCAGTCCTGGAGCTCCTTCTCGTGCTCAACGAGGACGTCGTGGCCAGGTTTCAGTGGAGACGGCTTCTTCTTGACCGGGTACAGTTTGGCGACAATGTGGCCCATGATCAGCATGAGCTTAGTGTGTGCATTGGCGATACCCGAAGAGGAGAGTCTGGAGCCTTGGCGGTCATACCGATAGCCCGTGACGGTGATGTTCTCGTCGTCGAGCTCGAAGGGGAGCTCCTGGTCGAAGTCGTCCTCAGAGATGGTGCGAGGCAATCCAAGCATGGTGTTGACGTAGATGTCCATCTTGTAGAGGGTCCAGAAGAGTCTCTTACGGGTCTCAAGCTCGATCGGGTTGAACGGGTAGTTGAGCTTTCTGTGGAGGCCCTCGCGCATGGCGGCACGCAGGGCGATACCGATGTAGGCGTAGCAGGTGGAGAGTCTGGCGGAGCACTGCAAAAAGATGATGAGCATGACAATGGTCTGGATACCGTAGGTGTCGCGTGTGTCTGTAATGTCGATCAGCTTACGTGCGGCAGTGAAGTACTTGTATCCTTCGTCCTCGACGTCCTCGCGCCGAGGACCAGCCTCTTTGGAGATACGCTGCTCGCTCTTGTAGAAAAGAGCGCCGCAGGCCAGCACCGAGTACACGAGCGGCAGGAAGCGCTGCTGCTTGTTTGTGTACTGGGAAGGGTCCGTGTCGTACAGCTCGTTGAGGTCCTCGATGAATGCGACACGGTGGTAGAACCGAAAGAGAACACAGGCGCTGCCCCAGGTCTTGGAGATGAGATCGAGGGCGACCTCTCGAGAGGGGAGAAGCAGTGGCATCTCTTTACCGATAGGCAGGTCGTCAGACGTCGACGTCGATGGGCCGTTGAGTCCAATCAGCGTGTTGGATGAACCGACGTTCATGGCGGTGGAGGACACTTTGGCGGCCCCGTTACCAGCAGTGGGCCCCGCAGCCGTCCCAGCTCCAGCGGTAATTACTTTTGAAATCACTGAGCCAGCAGGAGTCATCGGTGGGGCTACCTGGTCACTCGGCCGGTTACCAGGCATCTTGACGGTCGGAATGTGTGGCACTGGGATGTCAGGAAGCGCCTCGTACGTCTCGGCAATGAGCT
Source organism: Xiuguozyma silvatica (assembly GCA_018344475.1). NCBI lineage: Eukaryota > Fungi > Ascomycota > Pichiomycetes > Pichiales > Pichiaceae > Xiuguozyma > Xiuguozyma silvatica. The sequence goes on along the minus strand of JADIOY010000158.1, from coordinate 13,621 downwards.
TGCTGGAGGGCAGCTCGTCGACGTTTCCCCTCTCGCGCAGTTCGTTAAGTGCAGCCATCAGTTTCATCGGGTTTATAGGCTGTGGGTTATCATTCAGGTCCGTCAGCTTGACGTCGGGAAGCAGCCGGTGCAGCACGTCGTCGTACAGTTTGAGTCTATCGGACATCTTGGCCATGAGGCCAGGGTTGGCGGAAGCTAGCGCCGAGATCGATCCGCTGCCACCAGCAGCAGCAGCAGCAGCAGCAGCATTGTTTCCATTGGCCGCATCACCCTTTGCCGTTACATCGTTCTTCCCACCTTCGGCCTTGCTTCCCTGGCTGTTGCTGCCGCCTCGGCGCCTCGTCCGCGTGGGCTGGTTATACGTGCACTCGTAACTGTACACGGTGCAGTGGATGCACGGCATGTCGCCCGAGCACTTGATCTTGAGCTTGCGGCAGCGGTCGCAAGCGCGCACGACTCGCCGCCGCTTCGGAAGCACCGCGCTGTGTAGCCGCTCTGACATCAGCATCAGCTCCTGCTCTACGGCCGGCTCCGCCTTAACCATGGGGAGGAGCTTAGTGGTTTTGGGCACGTTCGGCTCGATCGGTCTTTTCGACATCGCAGGATTCCGAAGTTTGCTCGGTCGCTGTTTTGTCTTTTTGCTGCAAAGTACGAAGTATGCTCCGTGGATCACGCAGCTGCTGGGAAAGGCCGACTTCTGCTGCTCCTGTCAAGTAGCGCTTCTGCTGGCTAATCTTTTAACCAGCAAATTTGTCCGACTTTTCCCCCGCCATTTTTTTTTTAGCTCCCTCGGCTTTTCTCCTGCGCAGGTACCAGCAACACACGGCAGATTGCCGTTCCGGATCCGCGGTTTCTCCGACAAATATGAATGGACGATCGAGAGATTTCTCTTCTGCAAGGACTCACAGTTCAAGGCGTTTCAAGGCTCGTCTAAAAGACAAACTACAAAGGCTCAAGCTCCAACAAGGCTTCTACTACCAGTGAACACGGGTTGGTAGTCTACATCATGTACATTTATATATCCAGCAGCGGACGCCTCAAGTGTTCGTAGCGGCCGCTTGGCTGGTCATTGTTGTAACGGATATCCGTGAAATCAAGTGTTATTCAAGTGCTGTTTGGGCCGCCGTTGATGCGGACCCTGTTCCCATAAATTCAAAAGTCAAGTGTGTGTGTGTGTAAATCGGTGTCAGTGTTTTTTTGTGGTTTTGCTGTTTTTTGTTAGTGTTTTTCGGTGTTTCGGCCACCAGCGTCATCGCCGATGGTTTATGCCGCTCAACAGGAGAAGTGGCGGTGGTGGTTGTCGAACTCGTCTAAGCCCTCGTCAAAGTTGACGAAGAACCCGTCAAAGAACTCTGGTGGTGGTGGTGGTGGTGGGAAGCCGCCTCTGCGACCACGGCCGTGAGCACCGTGGGCACCGTGGGCACCGTGTGCACCGTGGTGTCCTCTAGGACCGAATCCCCTTGCCCTTGGTCCCTCTGGTCTCGGTCCCTTGCCTCTAGGTGGCGGAGGGAAGTCGCCTCTGTGATAAGCTCTGGCGTATGGGCTACGGCAGCCGCCGCCACCGTGGTGACGTCTGGAAGTTGCGTAAGGGCCGCCGTGGTGACGGCCACCTCTGCCTCCAAATCTGACGCCCCTTCTGCCGCCGAATGCTCTGCCTCTTGGGCCAGCAAAGTATTCAAACTCTGGTGGTGGTGGTGGTGGAGGTGGAGCACAGCAGCCTCTCATGTGAGAAGGCTCGCTTCCGTGTGGAGGAGGTGGAGGGGGTATAGCGTAGTGGAGGAAGTCGCCAAAGTCCTCGAAACCTGGAGGAGGAGGTGGCACTGGGTAGAAACCTCTACCTCTGCCGCCTCTGCCGCCTCTGCCGCGAGGAGTAAATCCATGAGGGCCATGGCGGTAGCCGTGGCCGTGGCTGTGACGGCCGGCAAAGCCAAAGTCAAAGTCATCAGGGCGATCGGTGGCGTCGTCAAACTCGATCACCTCAAACTCGTCGTCGTCAGAGTCGGAGCTGAGGGTCTTGTCGGAGTCGTCGTCGTTGTCGCCATCCTTCGACTCGGACACCTTCTCAGAGGGGTCGTCGGAGGCTGTGGCCTCGCTGAGGATCTCATCGTCGTCCTGGTCGAGAGTCTTTCTCTGGTTCAGGGTCTGGACGATCTTCTCGAGCATCGAAAGGAGCTCGTCGGTTTCAATCTCGTTGATTGCAGTGATGTTGTTACTCATACTAAGTGTGCTTTTCTGGTTAGGTTTTCTTCTGCCTACCAGGATTTTGCCCCCTCCTTATATAAGCTTTTTTTTCTCCAGCTGCGCCCCGAATTAGGCTTGTCGAATCGGGCCGAACTGCTGGAGGGCAAAGGGACGGGCGGAGTTAAGCCGGACAAAACTCGCTGGCTGGAACGTGGCACGGAGGTGTGGCACGGATATGACGGGGAACTTGTCCAATGACCGGCCCAAAAACCGTGACAGACCGCTGCTGTTCGGTTCATACGACTGAATATATTAGCGCTGGCTCTTAAGAACCAACCCCCCAGTAATATTTGGCCTTTATTTAAGATCTACACGGCTGCGCCTTCTGCCGCTCCTGCTGGCTGGCACAAAAGCTGCCAGCATACTACTAACTGATCATGTACTATTGCACTACCCTGGTTAATCGTACTACCCGCACTACCTTGCCTCGGACTTCCATTTCTGTCCTGTCTGTCAATCAATCCCGTGCGCGCCCGTGCGCGCTACACGTCTTGCTTAGATCTCTCTGACCGGTCCCTGCAATACTCATTTTGTTTTTTTAATTACCTGACTGGGTCTCGGCTGGCGGCTTCCGTAGGCCCAGACTTTTTACGCATACGTACTCAAGCAGTCCACTTGGTCATTGTACGCGGCTGTTCGTGCTGCTTTTACTCATTCGTTTCTATCGGCAGGAAGGCACGCAGAGTCTGTAGCTCTGGTTTCTCAGATCTCAGAGTCCGAACACCGAGTCTAGATCACCCTCCGTTTTTTTAATACAGGCTGCCTTAACTGCACCCTAACACGTTTCCACTTGACGACCTTATCGAACTAATGTGCCATCCCTGCAAGTGCTGCCTCTCCAACCCGTAGTTACTCACTGGCTGCTCCCCCTGTTGCAAAAATAGAATGATCTGCCTGCCACCCCCAGCGAACGTTCTCACCCGTTCTAGGGCGGAAAATTTTTTTTCAGTCATTGCCTTGCAAAAGAAACGTTTCGGGCATCTGGGCGGCTAAAGTAGAAGAGATATATATACCTTCAGTCCCGTCCCTTTATTTGTATCCTTCTCCGTACTATCCTACCTCTTTACACACAACCACAATGAACACCGACAAGAAGAACACCCAGAATAACACTGAGTCCGACGAGTACAAGACCAGACTCAACTGGGGTGCCGAGAAGGAGAAGCAGATCATGAACCAGATCAGACAGAACAACTCCAAAGGACTTGACTCTGTGATGGGCACTTCGATGATGGGCGGTCTCTTTGAGTTCTCCTTCAAGAAGTCCAACTGAGCCTCAATCGTCTCTCTCTCTCTCATCCCCTCTGCGTGGGGCACTGGATGCAATAGCTCCAGTATTTTATTACACTCGACACACTCAATCCTAATTTGCATAACTACAACTAATTACACATCTAGTTTTTTCGATAAAGAAAAAAAAACGGAGGAGTCAGGACAGGCAGGCCCGTTAGAAAGCCCGCCAGAATGCCCGCCAGAATGCCCCTCCAGAAAGTGTGTTTGCCTCTCGACCACGGATTCCGGTCTATCGTACAGCCATACCTTCTACATTTTTGCCTCGCATTGTTTTACTTCATTGTTGTTCCGTATACCCGCCATGTGCAACCTCCACCCGCCTGCAACGGAAGACCGTGCACCGTTTCGCAAGTCCGCGCCTCTCCGAAAAAAAAAAAAGAAGCGCCAAAAAAAACACGACCAGGGTGAGGATTGAACTCACGATCTTGCGATTAACAGTCGCACGCCTTAACCAGCTTGGCCACCCGGTCCAACTTAGTCGACCATAGCGCGTTACCTGAATGTTAGATGATTATTTAATTGGCTAGAGTTATGTTTCTTGGCCTTAGTCCATCCGTTGTTCACTATTATGGGATTCACAGGTTATCTATGTAATGCTTACCAGGCGGTAAAGCCAATTATGTTCAATGCAGTCCTCACTGTTTCAGAAGAAAATAACATACTATTTTTGTAGACCTTCACCAAATTACTGATAAGTAACTACTCAAGACTAGTTATTGGCCATCTTATAAAAAAACTAAAACTGTAGGCAAAAACACTCGAGAATTAGAGGCTATATGCAGCACCTATGCACTATTGGCATTCCCTCGCGGACCTCCTCTCCTGTCGGGCCTGCTGCACGCCCTCCCACATCTTATCAAATCCTTCATGTGATTTCCTGATAGGGAAATTGGTGATGCATCGGCCTACCTTCCTGCCAAGTCCGATAAACTTCCAATCTTTATTGATATGCAATTTGCGACGCAACAACAGCTTGGGGCACCTCAAATGGGGATCCAAGAAGTGACCAAACTTGCTGAAATGGTCATGGATGTCCAATGGCAGGCGACTAACGAAATATTCAACGGAATGCTCTCGATGAGGGCGCTATCTCTGATCCCAGGTGAGGCATCGACTAGACGAGTCGGTGACCAGGTCGCCCGGCTTTCCGATGTCAAAGGAAAGTCTCAGGACCTGCTGATCCAGTTTAGTCTGATCCATGTAACCGAGAAGGGGGCAGCGTTCGCCCAGAACCTCGAGAATGCACTCTTCCAGCTCAGCACCGCAATCGAAGAATCCAAGAGGTCGAGAATCAAGGACCCGATGGATTCGCTTCCGTTCGAGATTTCCAACCAGGTGCTACGGCATCTGGGCCGCAAAGAGTTGTTGACAGCCAGGCTGGTCTCTTCGAGGTGGGACGTCGTCGTGAGATCGTCCTCCCGGTTCAACAGGTCACTGCGCCACACTATCGTAGCAGACGTTGGCCCCGATCTCCGACTGCCCGCCGATCTCCAACTCCTCTACCACAGCAACGTTACGACCTACAATCTGACACTGAATGGACCCTGTGGTGGTATCTTCCGAGTCCCCTTGCAAGATCCAGGAATTTTTGCCAACACCGAGTCGATCACCCTCTGCTCGCTGCCATTTGACCAGAGCGTCACAAACGTGCTCTCTGCGCTCCAGACTTGCAAGAAGGCAACTATCTTTTTGAACGACAACTGGTACTACCAGCAGAAAGAGGTCTGCAACGGACCGACACTCACAGAACTCCCGCTTGAAGACCTCGACATGAACCTGGACAACCACGAGTTCGCCATGGCGATCCCCTTCTTCGAGAAGTTCTCCTATCCACAACTCACGTCTCTCGAACTGGAAGACACCACAGTGTACCCAGAGCAACTATCTCTGTTCAACATTGGTGAGAGTCAGAAGCAACTGTCCTTCCGTAATGTCGGTGGGCTCACCATTGGAGACATCTTTGGGCTGATCGAGAGATCACGCTGCGGACCACAGCTGCTCAGACTCGACTGCGATCTACGCCACAAAGGAGCCTTTTCGTTTATACCCGAGACCTTACCACAGCTGCCTGCTCTAAAGTACTTGACGATCAAGGGGTCGGCGTCCTCCCCAGTCACCGATGCTGCCATCGAGAGGATTATGAGCATGACGGGCGCCGACTTAAGGGAAGTGATTCTCAACGACTGCGAGATTGGCAAAGTTGGATTTGGCAAGTTGTTTGACTGGTGTCCAAAGCTCGAGAAGCTTGAGCTGCGCCGGTGCCAGATCGATGACCGGATGCTGACAGACTTTGCGTTTGCTCTCCGAAACCACCCTGATATCTGCCGCTCCCTGAAGTGTATGGACTTTACCACGAACAATTTCAACCCAAGGATTCTCGCAGACATCATCGAGTACTACAATCTCAGGCTGAAGGTGGCCCGGTTCGACGACAGCATCCACGTTCTAGCACTCCTTCGCAGGCGGCTTCTTGTGTCGGTCATTAGCTAATCATTCGAATTACCGTATTTGGACAGCCAACTGGCTACAGTGTGTTTCCCCACTACTCGGTTGCCTGCGTGCATTAAACCAGTCTGGTACAACATAATACTTGGTGTATATAACCTTACCGGAACATCTATAGTGAATATGCTTACATAATGAACGTCGGTCGAAAAAGATCAGCCTCGACGGAAATAACGATTACTTTAGGAAATATGCGATTATCAAATCCCGCCGGAATGAAAATCCCGACAGATAAGGAAACGGACGAGTATAATAAACGAAGTTGAGTCCAACGGGAAACTTCGAAATCTTTGCAATACTTCACAAGCGTTGTGCTATGGTTGAATCTGAGACATCGCCTCTGATTTTAAACAAACAGATCACAGAGTCAGAGGAGGAGAAGTTCGACAGGCCCCTCTGGACCGTGATCCCGTCTCTATGGACCGGAGCATTCTTGGCTGCCCTCGACTCGACGATCATCGCGTCAACGTATGCAACGATCGGATCAGAGTTCGACGCCTCTGATCACGCATCCTGGATCGCTACATCGTATCTTCTATCCTCGACTGCACTCCAACCACTCTGCGGGGGATTCAGCGATACGTTCGGCAGGAAGACTGCCCTGCTCTGGGCTAACAGTCTTTTCCTCATTGGATCACTCGGTTGCAGTATGTGCACCAGTTTCGGCTCACTTATCGCTGCTCGTGTACTAGCTGGCCTCGGAGGAGCGGGACTTGGCACCCTTAGCTCGATTGTGGTCAGCGATCTGGTGCCACTGAGCGAGAGAAGCACTTACAACGGTTTCGCCAACCTCGTGTTCGGCACCGGCCAGGTAGTCGGAGCACCACTGGGAGGATTCTTTGCAGACACGATTGGATGGAGGTGGTCATTCATGGTGCAGTGCCCACTGACAGTGGTGTCAATGTTGGTCATCTACTTCCTTGTTGACTTGCCGAAACCAAAACACGAGGGGCACCTCAAGGACATCGACTTTGTCGGTTCCGGTCTCTTGATCAGCGCCGTCACACTGTCGATGCTCCTACTCCAGTATGCAGGAACCAAGATCCCTTGGTCGTCTCCTTACATATGGGGCACTGGAATACTAGTGGTGGCACTGTTTAGACTCTTCGTGTACGTTGAGAGACACACTAAGAACCCCATCGTGCTGCTCGAGGTGGTGCTCTCACGGAATCCGCTTCTCTGCGGACTCACCAACCTCTTCGGATACATGGCCTTCCTGTCTGTGACGTTCAACGTGCCGTTGTACTTACAGGTTGTCGTTAAGGAGTCTGCCAAGACGGCCGGATCTAGACTCATCTCGCAGGTGGCCGGTATGTGCTCCGGATCTCTCATTGCAGGCTTCATCATCCGTGCCACCCAGCACTACTACTGGGTGGCGGTCTGCGGAGTTCTCGTGGAGATGGTTGCCAGTGCTCTGGTGGCCACTTTCGAAGTGGATACTTCCGCCTGGAAGTATATAGCTTACCTGTTTCCCGACGGTTTTGGCCACGGCCTCATCATGAACGCGACCCTGATGGCACTGATCTCGTCCGTCACACGGTCCCAGCAGGCCAAGGCCACCTCTGCCAGCTTCCTCTTCCGGAGTCTCGGCAGCACGTTCGGCGTGACACTGACAGCTACATTGAATGCTTACTACCTACAAAAAAGACTCCCAACGGCACTTGGCGATGTGCCGAACAGTGCAGAGGTGACCGAGCGGATCGTCCACTCCCTCAAATACATAGACACCCTGCCGGAGCCGGTGGCAGCCATTGCCAGGCAGGTCTACGACGGGGCCATCCACAAAAGTTTCTATGTGACGGTGCTGATGGAGATTATCTCGCTTGGATTCTGTATGCTGATAAAGGAGTTTCCAATGACGAAATCGAAAAGGGTCCGTCCCGAGGCATAGTAGATCCCACTGTATACATAATGAGAGAAGCCAATTTCGCTGGCACTTTGAATCGGAGTAAGAAAAAAAAATGGTGAAGAGAGAGAGAGAGAGCCCTCAATTTAGTAGCAGGCTTTAACCAACAATGCTCTTCCTGTCCCTTCTGGCTCCGTTGCTGCTGCTGGCACAATTCACATTGTGCGTTCCGCAGGCACAGATCTTCGACCGTGACTGGCAGACCGTGCAGATCGGAAAGCCATTTTTCACGATCTTCAAGGACGAAAAGCTCATTTCGCTCACCGAGAAGGGTGTGCTGGCTATCCAGGACATCCAGTCCGGTAACGTCACCTACCGTTTCCAATCGGAGGCCGCATTTGACGGTACGTCGGTGCTTGTCGACACTGGTGCTGATGACCAGTTCGCCACCGTTTTCAACTACCCAGAGACCGATTCGTCCCGTATTATCCTCTGGCGTTTGAACGGCACTGCCTTTGTTAGAAAAGAGGCCGATTTCGACCACACCGTCGTCGGCACCTTCGCCACGACCGACGCCGAGCACATCATTGCTGCCTTTGACGATGGATCGTTCTACCAGGTCGGTGTTTCCGGAAACACCTTGCTCGAAGACCCACACGAGGGCCAGAAGTACGCCAAGGCCCGCTACGTCGAGTCCATGGGCGGCCTCAACATCTTCATCCTCCAGAAGGACACCTACCTGTTCAGCAAGGAGGAGTTTGTCACCATCAGCGAGGGTGAGTACAGCAACCCGGTGAGAGACTTCACGGGCTGCCGCCTCGACTTTATCAACTTCCAGAACTCGTTCTCGCGGGCTCCGATCTGCATCGGCAAGGCCATCTACACCTACTGGGAGAAGTCACGGGACGCCAGAGGCGACACGCAGGGTCCGTTCCACGACATGTACCACCTTGATAAGGATGGTGGTCTCTTTGAGACAGTCAACGACCAGTATGCTGTGACGTTTGCCAACGGCAACTTCTCGCTGTACGACGTTGAGACCTCAGTGGAACCGGTCGTCACTTTCCAGCTCGAGGACAAGCCACAGAGGTTCAGCTACTACTACACGTTTGTCACCGGTGGAGACACGCTCAACATGTATGTCGTCACCGACAGCCTGGAGGTGATGCTGATCTCGAACGGTAAGATCCAGTGGGTCAGAGACGAGTCTGTGGCATACATCAAGGATGCCGTTGTTGTCGACGGCCCCGAGGCTCTCGGCATTGCTGTCACTGCCGAGGACGTCGAGGAGGAGAACACAAACACCAACCTGTTCTCCGCCTACGTTTCTCGTCTCCAGCACAACTTTGCCGCCCTCACGAGCGGCGAGAAGCTTCCGGAGAACTTCTTTGACAAGCATTTCGGTCTTCTCAAGAGACTCGTTGTACTTACCGAAAACGGCAAGCTGGCCGCCTTCGACACCCACAAGACTGGTGCTGACACTGACCAGGATGTCATTTCTTCACACGGCAGCACCTTCTCTGCCAGCACCCAGCTCGTTTGGATCACCGAGCCAGAGCTGCCTATCGACAAGCTGTACAAGGTGGGAAACCAGACGATTGCCACTTCTGGCAGCAACTTCTACGCTGTTGACGTCACCAGTGGTTCGCTCTCGGACCCTCTTGATGACGAGTTCGTTAGTGCCAACTTCAAACTGGTCGGAAGCAAACTGATCCAGACGCAGAGCGAGGAGTTCTACACGCTCGAGGTCCAGGGCAACGACATTCAAGGCTGGCACTACGAGGCTGGATCTCCATCGGAGACATGGAGGATCAACTTGGACAAGAACGAGACCCTCGTTGGCGTTTCCACTAGAAGCTACGGCAACGAAAATGTCGCCGTCAATGCCATCACTCTGGGCTCCCGTGATGTGCTGTACAAGTACCTGATCCCTAACCTTGCCATCGTGAGCGTCTACAAGGCACCGTTCGTGACGTTGAACCTGATCAACGTCGTCACCGGACAGGTGTACAACTCGTTCACCTCGCAGACAAACAACCCGATGGCGATCCACGTTCTCTTCGAGGAGAACTTCGTTCTGCTCAGCACCCAGGAGAAGGAGAGTATCGACACGAAGGTGACGGCCATCGAGATGTTTGAGTCCCTCAGTACGGATGTCAAGAGAACGGGCGACATCGACAAGTTTAGTGCATTCTCTAACCAGACGATCCTCCCGGAGTACTCGATGCGCACGTACGTGCTTCCAGGAGTGTCTGTTGAGCAGATGAGCCTGACACACACCAAGTCGAACATCGCTCTCAAGTATGTTCTTCTGACAACGTCCACGGGCAGCCTGGTCGCTGTTCCTAGACCCGTGTTGAACGGCAGACGTCCGTTCGGCCCACCACCGAAGGGAACCTTGCCGGAGCCGTATATGTCTCCGTACGAGGCTAACGTTGCGATCAACGAGAAGCTCGTGCTGAGCCACCATAGAAAGCTGATCGTGGGCAACGAATACGGCCAGATCCTGTCCGTTCCGACGGAGCTGGAGTCGACTTCGGTGGTGATCTCGATCGACAGCGACTTGTTTGTGACGATCGTGAGGCCATCGGAGTCCTTCGACACTTTGATGCCGGACTTCAACAAAAAGATTCTGCTGTTGACGATTGCCGTGCTGATCGCTGCCATCCTCTACACGAAGCCTCTGGCCGCCTCTAAGAAGCTGAAGGACCAGTGGAGGGCCACCTAAAAGATATAGATATAGTCTGTACGTATAAACCAAAAAAAAAGAAACTGCTTAGTTAGATGCCTCAGTTCCTCTTCTTGCGCTTGCGGTCGAGCTCCATCTGTTTGCGGCAGTCAGGACAGTACCAGATGCCCTTTGGAGGTTCGGTGAGTCCGACGCAGCCGTAATGGAACCACTCGTAGCGGCAGTTCTGGTTGTCGCAGGCAATCATGTCGCCGTAAGAGACCTGGCGGCAGAAGCAGTAGAGTTCGTCATCCTCGTTGTTGCCGCTGCGCTTTGGAATCGTCACTGTACCGGAGGCACCTCTCTCGAGTCTGCGGCGGCCGCCTGTGCCGGCCACAGTAGCAGTGCCAGCACTGATACCACCTGCGCCGCTGCCGCTGAGCGCACTGCCGTTAGAGCGCACCACGGAGGCGTCACGGCTGACGCTGTCGTACCGCCCGCTAGAGCTTCTCTCGATACTGGACGAGCGGGAGCGGGAGCGCGACCGGTGCGAGCGGCTCCTGCTGCTGTTGTGGTTGTTGCTGCCGCTGCCGCCGTGATTGTTGTGTCCGCGGCGGTTTCTAGAAGTCGGTGGGGGCGATGGCGTGAGCGAGCCGATCGATGAGTCGGCCATCGAGCTTGACAGTGCTGACATCGAGTCGCCGTCGCCGGCACCAGACTCTGGGTCCACACCCAGAATCTTCGGCGTAGCGCCCGTGGCCTCGAGCTTCTCAACGTCTTTTTCGAGCGAGGCTAGATGCTTCGAGAGCAGGAAAAGAGCCGTGTTTGCCATCAGACACTTCTCATTTTGCAGCTGCTTTGCCTGCTCGAAGTCCTCGTTTATCTTAGCGTAGATCTGGGCCTCCCTTGGGTGCTTGGCGAGCGAGCCGTTCTGCTTGGCGTACTTTTGTAACTGGACGTCTCTCTGGTGCATTTTCTTGCGAATCTCGTACGCTTGCATGTCCTTTTCGCGCATCTCCTGCAAGATATACTGGATCTCATCAGGGATGTTGGACATGCTCTGCGTCTGCTGCTCGAGCACGCTGGCGGCATCCATGGCGAACCTATGAAGTTGTGTCTACTCTACGCCGCTCTGTTGATAATGGGGGGAAGAAAATTTTCGGAATTGCCTAATCGGGCCATATAGCTAGCTCTACTGTGGGGTGGCTCTACTGGGGTGGCTCTACTGGGATTGTGTGGAATGTACGACAAGTACCAGACTGCCCACGGACTTCCATGGCCGGCCGTTGGATACACGTCGAAGGTTCTTCTTGCAACGGTGCGGCTCCTCGTTCAGATGGTACCCGAACAGGGAAATATATGCCTCCCGGAGGGAGTTTTGACTCAACCAGATGCTTTTTTTTACTAGCTACTGATACTACCAAGTAAGATACTACCTAAAAGAACGCTGCTGACTTGCGTTTGAGACAGCGACAGGTTTCTGTTTCGATGCAGTTGATTATATTCAAGGGAGAAACGAAAGGTGCAAAATAAAAGGAACAGGCCCCACGTCTAGGACTGTTTTAAAGAGGTCGGCTTCCTCAGGTCGGTCTCGGCGTACCGAGTATCGTACTTGTTACCGAAGCGGCTTCTCTTTGGCTTGCGCAGTCTAGAGAGGTCGGTGTGCTTCTTGTTGATGGCCACAAAGACGTACATGGCAAAGACAGCGATGACGACCATCGTTGGAATGCCCATCACGATGTAGTAGATCTGGTCTCTGTCGACCGGCGCATCCTGCGCAGCGCGCATCTCCTTGGTGTTCTTGCCGACGCGCTCCTTGAGCTGGAAAGTGAGCACAATGTGAGGCGCCTTGAGGATGTCGAACGTCTCTGTTTCGACGGTGTCCGGCTGGATCGAGATCAGCACGCGCTGGCTGACCTTGCCACGGAGCCAGCTCTCTTCGATATCGACAGGGAACCAGCCCTGCCCGTTTCTGATCCACTCGGAGGTGTAGAAAGTGCCGGCAATGGCGCCCTGCGACTCGTGGATGCTGCTGTCGATGTCGGCGAGGGCGGCCTCCGGGTTCTTGACTGGAGCACGCTGGTCATCGAGGGGAACAACGTCACGGTCGCGCTTGTCCAGTTGTTCTGTGCCGTCGGCGTTGGTGAGGTCGCGCTTGTGCATTCCGGCCTCCTTCAGCTTCTCCTTGACGTACGAGTAGTGGAACCGAACGTTCTTAGCGTCCGCATAGAACCGCGAGTACCACGTGAGGAAGTAGGTCATACCGACGCGCAGGTGTGCGTCGTCGTGGGGCTTACAGAACGGAGCCGAGTCCTCGGTGTGGGCGAGGCCCTTGCCAAAGTAGAAGTCCGGATTGCAGCGCATCAGCGGACTGAGCTCGACGTACGGATCGTACTCAGGGACCATCTTGATCTCCTCGTGGACGTCGCCTTCTTTCAAGTTGTGGGCCTTGAGTTCTTCCTGCTTGTAGACGATGGTCGTGGCGGTCATGAAGTAGGTCTTCGGGTCCGGCGGGCCGTTCTTGACCTGGCCGTTCTTGATCTTCGGCTTGATGGTCTTGGGCGAGCCATCGTCCTTGATCGAAACCCACCACTCGGTGCTGGCCGAGGACGTCGTCGGCCGCGTGTTGAACGTAACGCCGCCGATCACGGTCGGCGTCACCACCTCAGGGACGGTGCCGTAGATCGTACGGAGCCAGGGAGGCGGCAAGTCGTGCGTGGTGGCGTCACCTTCTTTCTCCTTGAGCCACTCCTTGTTGACGATGGCCTTACGGCGCGGCTCACGCTTCTGCAGGCGGCTTCCGGAGCTTTCTGGAGAGGCTGGAGAGGCTGGAGAGGCCGTTTCCAGGGCACTTTGTGTGGGGGCAGCCTGGGCAGGCTGTGGGTCGGCCTGGGCGGGCTGTTGGCCGGTCTGGACCGGAGATTCCATATGAAGCTGCTGGGGCTCGACGACAGCAACAGCGGCAGCGGCAGACACGCTGGCTAGGGCGAGCAATGTGCAAAACTTCATTTGTTATAAAGAAGAAAGAGGGCACGCTGAGTAGGGTGGAAAAAAACTCACACTAACAG
>JADIOY010000157.1:0-25061 GCA_018344475.1 Xiuguozyma silvatica | reverse complement strand
CTGGAGCAGGGCGTCGAGGACGTCGGACAGCTGGCGGGTTTGCGACATCGGATGCCTGGGTGTAGAGTGCCTAGCTGAACCCCTTGATTTGCCTATTTGGGGAAGAGATCCAGTCTATTTTTTTTTTCCAGAAGCGTGCGACAGGCGTGCTACGCGTCGCGAGGAGAAGAGGGGGGGGGTTATGATGGATTATCTATATAGCGATCCGATCCAGGTATGCGAAATGGATAGGGGAAGGGTGGCTTGCACTCAGCCCAATCCTGGAACGTGTGTCTTTACTGATTGTGTGGATGGTGTGGATTGTGTGTGTGTGTGTGTGTGTGTGTGTGTGTGTGTGTGTGTGTGTGTGTGTTGATCTTCGTCCTTTACTTCTTGCGAGCCCTGCGGAAGAGCAGGATGTGAGGCTCCGGAGCGTGGCATCCGTAATGAACCCATCCGAGCGACTGCGTGATGCCAAGCTGGCCACGCCACTCGTCCTCGGTGAGCAGCTTGAAGGTGCCGTTCTCGCCAAAGTAGTCCGAAGGTATGAGTTTAAGCAGCTCTCTGGGGAGGACGACGTGGCGGTACTCGAACGCGTCGTCGTTGTAGCGCGGGGAGTAGTAGTATTTGTCTCTGAAGGCCCATATGCGGTCGCGTTCCTGTGGCGTGAGGGGTCTGGGCCGCTGGTCCTGGGGGTATTGCGAGGACATGCTTGCAGAAGAAGACTGTGGATAGAAGTGAGGGAAGAAAAAAAAAAAAGTAGGGTGCGCAGCTCGTTGATCTCGAGGAAGGGAAAAAAGAGGGAGGGAAAAGCGGGAGGGAAAAGGGGGAGGGAGTGAATTTCAGGGATTTCGGAGGGATGGAGAGAAGGGGTAGAGAGATGGGGTAGAAAGATGGGGTAGAGAAATGTATATGAATCCGTTTGAGGACGGATAACTGCCTATCGAGGTCGTCAGTGTTGGTTTATCTGTGCAATTCACAAAGTTTCCTCTTTCTGCCCCAAAACTCTTCAGACGACGGCACCTACCCTTACTGTCGTCGTTGTTATATTCTCAGTATTCATACTAGATTTGGGACTGGGGAGCGGGTATACAGTTATGTGAGAGCAGATGGGACAAATTGCAGCTACATAGATGGCTGAGTACAAAGTAATGTAATGGACTATTGGGAGCTGGTCGAGCGAAGTGCCTGCACTTTTCGACCTTCGTTCGATCCAATTGAGCCAAGATACTTCGGCGCAACCCCTGGGGTGTTGTGTCAAGACCCCGAGAATAATATTCCGCGCCGGCCTCGGAAGCAGCACAGAGATTGTTCAGGGGAAGAGAAAACGCTGGCGAATGGGTGAGGGGAATGAAACGGGAGCAGGAAGCGAGAGGTGTACGGCGAACGCACTAGGCCGAGGAGCAGGCACTCTGCCCCCTGCTCGATAGGGTGTGCCGACCCGACCGTGCACGCGCGCGGGTACGGGGTGCCGCGGGCTGGGGACACAATGCACAGCGACAATTTCTGATGCAGCAGAGCCAATGCGCGAGAAGCGGGAAACCAAAACTTTTGAAACACCCGCGCGTGATGGAGTGAGGGAACAGTAAGAGCTGAATGGGGGGAGTGCAGGGGAAGGATGCGATAATAACACAGTTTGGCCGGAAATTTTTACCCGCGACAGGGCTGGGGCGCTGCAGCGAAAGAAAAATAGCGCGCAGAAAAATAGAGAGAAGGGGGAGAAGTGGGGGGGGAGGAACTTGACCTGTTTCAATGGCCTCATCGTTCCTGAACATGAGCACCACACAGCAAATTCAGCATGGTTTACAGCACCAGCGTTCCCAGAAAACAGCATCTATACAGTCCAGTACCCGGGGCTCCGCCAGCAGCAGGTCCGATGCAGCTTCCGCCGCAACCATCCCCGCAGAATTCAGTGAAAACGACATGACTTCGGTAGTCCCGTCCGTTAAGATCGGAGTTAAACCGCTCCCGCTGACGGCGGCGCTCGTCAAGTCAGACAAGGCGATAGTCGATGCCCTCGTATCTCTCGGCTACGACTGCGTACTTCTCCCGCTCACAAATGCCCGCTACAAGGAGAACTGCAAGCGCTACTTCCTCCGTTTCAAGGAGTCAAGTGAAACGCCCAACCTCAACCACCTCAAGGTGCCCTCGCCGACGATCAACGAGATCAACGTACTCACGGGTCACCACGTCGGCAATACAATCGGCCTGCTCTCGTCCTGGGTCGAGCTCGACAACGCCGATAGCATGATCAACGAGTTCTCCCTGCAGGTCATCCTCAACGAGGTCTCCTACGCCCAGTACATCGGCATCCATACGCTGCTCGTTGCACCTCCAAAGAACCTCAACAACCTCCAGATATACACAGACAACCTCAACACTCTCCTCGAGCAGTTCCCAAAGATGCAGCTCTCGATCTCCCTCCCGATGTGCGAGGACACCATGCAGAACCCGGTCACCGGAGAGGCCATCCCGATGATCGACCCGCTCTCCACCTGGGACGTTTGGAACTCCATACGCATCCAGTGCAACTACCACCGGAACCTCTCAGTGTCTCTGGGATCCCCAAAGACAAATGTGCCCCAGATCGTCGTTGACCGTTGGCTGCTCGAGCCCATCCGCTTCTACCTGCTCTCGAGCTTCCGCTTCGTCCCAAACTCAAAGAACTACCCCGTCCTCAACAAGTTCAACCAGCTCATCATCTGGAAGATCCTCCAGCGGAAGGCTTTGGACCCGCCGACGCTTCTGCTGCATGGAGTCGACAGGGAGAACGACATCACCTCTCGCATGAGAGACTCGACGATCTCCTCGAGCTCCCAGTCGAGCAACAAGGAGAACAGAAGCCCCGACCCAAACTCCTCGATCTCTTCGAAGCGAAATTCCGTCATGATGAACGTCGACGGCAACCAGGTGTCTCTGGGTGATCTCTCTTACCTCGAGTATCTCCGCTACCTCGTCAGTGTCAGCCCGAAAAACAACCAGTTGCTCCCTTTGGAGGCCTTCACGATCAACAGCTTCCTGCGTTCCGGAGTCCGCCCAGACCAACTCTCCTCCCCCGAGTCACTCCAGCAGCCGCTGCAGCCACACAACACAAGCTTGGACAACAACACATACCGCATCTTTGAACAGGATCGCGCAAAGTACGAAGCATACGAGCGTGCCATGGTCGCCGCGCTCATGGACCTCTCCTCCCTCCCCCAGTTCTGCCACATCAAGTCCTCAGACAAGTATGGAACCACGGCATTCAACACACAGTCCGAGCAACCACAGCAGCGGGTTCCACACGTTTCAGGTGCTGGATCTCCGTTGAAGATCCTCGTTCTGGGTCCTGGCAGAGGCCCCCTCATCGAGCGCCTCTTCTCGGCAATCCAGATGATCCATCTGAATATCGACCAGATCGAAATCACTGCCGTCGAGCGCAACACGAACGTCATGATCTACCTTCTCCAGAGAAACAGAGACCACTGGAACGACAAAGTGAATATTTACAACTGCGACGCTCGTTACTGGAAGCCGGCCAACAATCTTGAGAACAACTTCAACCTCGTTGTCAGCGAGCTACTCGGCAGCTTTGGCTGCAATGAACTTGCTCCAGAGTGCCTCGATGCCGTTTCCAAATACTGCGACCCGAACGCCGTTTTCATTCCAACCGAGTTTAGCTCCTACATTGCCCCGGCCATCTCTCCAGCCACCTGGTCGAAGGTCAACCACGTCAACAACGTCGAGGATAGATTCGACAGACCTTACATGCCTCTTTGGGATGCCTACGACTCGCTTTCTTCGAAATATGCAAAAGTTTGGACTTTCCGACACGCGCCACGGCAACCGTCCGACTCAAACTCTGCCGCTGATCAGTTCGCCAACAAGCACAACTCTAGACAGACACATGCAGTTCTGAAGTGCCATCGCAAGGGAACCATCCATGGACTCCTTGGATACTTCTCTGCTGTCTTATACAAGAACGTTGGCATCTCAACGTGCCCTACGGGCAACGGTCCCCTGCCTCACGATCTCGTTTCCTGGCTCCCAATATTCTTTCCTATAGACCAACCGATCCACCTCACTGACGATCAGGAGGTGAGTATCTTCATGAAACGGGCTTGCCAGGGCGACAGGATTTGGTACGAGTGGTCCGTCGAGGCCTTCCTCTACCTGATGCTACAGGGCGGAGGCACCGGTAACGGACTCGGCACCACCGCCGCCGCCACTGGATCTCAGATGCGCGTCCGTACCGGTGTCACCAGAATTCACAACCCCAACGGATCTCACTTTTGCATGAGAATCTGCTAAACACTATCATCATCATCATCATCATCATCATCATCATCATCATCATCATCATCATCATCATATCTAGCATTACACCTAGCATTGCATTACAATAAACTACATCTAGAATCGAGTTGTACCGTTGGTAAGATTACTTTTATATAGAGATGTGTGAGTGGGTCATGCTTTTTTTATGGGTAGATACCCTGGGTCATCATCTGGAACTGATCATAGAGTCTCGTGTATGCGCTGTTGAGCGACTTTGCGATCAAGAAGTTCTCAGTGTATGCGTCTGCCTCGTCGTCAGTCAGGCTCAGCTGCAGACGCTGCTTCAGCTGAATAGAGGTAGACTCGCCGGCACGAAAACATGGCAGTGGAGAATCGGTCTGCATGAGTTCAACCATGTCAACCAGCTGGTCGGCGTGACGGCGCACAGACTTGAATGCCTCCTTCGTGAGCGTCTTGAACTCCTCAAAGTAGGTCGAGTCGACACCACCGAGGAGGTCAACGTACTCCTGAGTGAGTTTGAATGGAGCACTTTCGAAGCCAACAGAGCCCGGAGAGTTGGACAGCAGGAAACCAAAGTCAATGTGCACAATGTGTCCCTCGGCGTCAAGCATAATGTTACCGTTATGCCGGTCCTTAATTTGCAAGACGTAACAAATGATAGAGTATGCAGCAAGAGAGGATGCAAAGTTCCGCAGAGCCATCTGGTACCTTGGAGAATTCTCATCACCAAACAGACGCAAGAAGTGGTCCTTAAGAGAAGCAAACTCTCCAGGTTGGAGCTCTCCCTTGGCGATCATGAGTTCAGTGAGAGACTTCTTAATGGAGTGAACGGACAGAGCATCAGTGATGGTCTCAACGAGACCTGTGTTCGAAGAAGTGACGATAATCCGCATCCGCTTTGCCCAGACGCGAATCGAATCGCCGTACCACATGTTTGCCATCGTTTGGATCAGCTGACAAGCGAATGCTTCCTGCGAGAGGTCATCGCCGGTCTTGGCAATAACGGAGCACAGATCCCAGTTCTCGTAATGTCCATACTTGGATTGCTTACGGATCCGCTCTTTCTTCTTCTGCCAGTCCTCACCGAGGTAGCTAAGACCGGCAACCTTCAAGTCGTTCGAGAGCTTTCTCTCTCCAGCAGCATCGTCGTTACCCATCTCAAAACTGTTCTGCATTGACTCCATCGAGTCGACAATTCTTGACCTGATTTGCTCTGCCTGGGCAGCTGGCATCATCGAGTTACCAGACTCCAGCTGCTGCAGCATAATACCAGCAATCCGCATCTGAACGGCCAAGTTCTTGTCATGCTCAGAGGCGGCACTGTCCGTCTTCAACTGCCGGAGGGATTTTGCGACATCCAGAATTTCTGCGTCCAGCGCACTCCGATCTCTGGAGAGGAAACTCTTGGTTGGGAACTGCAGAGAGCCGTAGTCGTCGAGCCTGTTCTTGAGCTTAACGACAGAAACATCAGCGAGGTCGGACTCTTCGAAGCGATCGTCAATGGAAGACTTCGATGCATCTCCAAGTGCCAACGAAGAATCGCTGTTGGCGGCACCTGACGAAGGCGCCGGAGATTGCGACTTATTCTTGGCATGCCCGTAGGCCAGATCAAATCTGTACTTCTGCTCGTCCTCGCCCGACGACTCTTCGAGCTGCTTGAGAAGCTTCTTGTTCGAAGAGGTCGATGGATCGAAGTCCATACCGTCCGAGAAGTACTCGATCAAAAGCAGGTAGGGAACACGCTCAGCGGAATTCAGCACGACGGATTCGTTAACGGCAATATGACAAAGCTTGTGCAGCTTGCCACGCTTGTTCTTCGGAAGGAGAATCGGGATGTCGACCTCACAGGGGAGATCCTTGTTGAGAACCGACAGCTCAGCTTTGAGCGTAGAGAGTCTAGCCTCCCTCGGCACCTTGGACAATCTGATAGAGATGTTCTGGAGTGCGATGACAAACTGGGTGGCGTTCTTGAAGTAGTTCGACTTGAGGATCTTTACCTGCTGGTCTGATGTAAGAGGCACGTGCCGCTTAGCAACGGGGGACTGCGAGGAGTCGTCACCGGAAAGCGAGCCCTCGCTTCCACACCCGAGAGAGTTTCTAATCGATGCGGCAAAGCTGCCATCGATCGAGTCACTTGCACCGCTTCTTCTGCGCAGTTCATCTGCCGAAAAAGATCCTTCGGCTGTGAGATCCGGCATCGAGGAGACCATTCCATCGATACTATCTTGGCGGCCCGAGAGGGCAGCAGTCGAGTGGTAGACGTTATTTCCGGCGGATTTCGAACCTCCGCGGTGGACACTTCCCGTGACGCTAGCGGCACCGCTGTGACTGTGACTGCCGAGCCCGGAACCAATGTTGTAAGTCCCGTGCTTCAGCTTAGGACGGCGCAAGTTCGGGAGGTTGATGTCGGCGTACGACTCGACCATGTCGAGCTCGAGGTCATCAGACCGCCTCGTGCGGCCCAGAATCTGTGACTGGTGCTGGCGGCGAAGGAGGACGCGCTCCTCGTCGTACGAGACGGACTGCGTTCTGCGGACGTCACCGCGGTCGACGCTGTCGGAACTGCTGTTGTTGCTGTTTGCGCTGGCGTTTGCGCTGGCGTTTGCGTTTGCGTTTGCGTTTGTGCTAGTGCCGGAGGCGGACGCCACGACAGAGAGCTGGGCATTCTTAAGGGTGTTCTTCTTCGTGAGGTTCTCCGTGAGGGATTTCTTGACGTCACGGAGGACCTCAAACACGAGCGTCTTGACCCTCTTGCCCTGGATCTTGACGATTGGCGCCACGTACTCGGTGGCCTCAGGGACGGTCGTTCCAGCAAAGAGACTCGTCTGTAAAATGAGCGCCGGCGCCAAGTTCTCTCTGAAGTTCTGGTTCACGTCGTGCCGGGTCACCACTCCCGACGTGGAGCTGGCGGCGCCTGCTGCCGATGCGCCAGGGCGCGCGTAGTAGTTGAAGAGCTGGTACTGGAGCTCATTGATGAGCCGCTTGCAGGTTTGGAATCCGATACTCTCGGGTTCGGCGCCCAGCTGTTGCAAGAAGGCCTGGAGATACCAGAAGGTGAGCAGCGAGAAGTGGACGTCTTTGGAGCAGAGCACCTTGATCATCTCTTCGAGTGCGAGCGACTGCGTGTCCACGGTGATCAGAAGCTGGAGGAACTGCGGCACGAAGAACCGCAGCTCGGCCATTGGGAACGTCATCACTTTCCGGCACACCTCGTACTGGATGGCGATGTTGTCGCTGGAGTCTCTCAGCAGCTTGAGGCACCGGTGCAGATCGAACTCGGGAGAGTTGATCTGCGTGTAGAGTGGGACCACGGGAGCTGGAGCGTCCACGCGCTGTGCTGCAGGGTTTAAAGTTGGCTTCTGTATAGGTGGTGCCTGCTCAGAGGCCGTTAGACCCGGCTCTGACCGTGACTCGGTGCCACTTGGAGCCCCACTGGGCACGTCGGGCGTTCCGACGGACTCCTCAACCGGCTTTTCGGGCTGGTCCACCATCGTGTATATCTGTCTGTGCCTGTCTGTCTGTGTCTATCTATCTACCTGAGAAGGGTACCAGCCTTTTTTCTATAGAGTTTATCTGTGCCTCACCGCCAAATGCGTGCGGCCCGATATCCTCCTTATAGTGTGAAAATAAGAGGGAGAGATGTGTAGGGGAAAAAGAGTGATTGTTGACCCGCGAGGCTCCGATCTTCCCAGGGTGTTCTGTTATTCTTGAAAAAAAAAACCCCCCGGTCTTTTTCCCGGTCTTTTTCCCCGTCTCTTTTCCCCTTCTCTTTCCTCCCCTCCCGTCTCCTCCCCCCTGCCTTTTTTTGCTTCTCCCACAAAAAACAAAAAAAAAAAAAACTCCCCCACCCTCACAAACTTGGATAGTACTGTATAGTATGGCCAATACTCCAATGGATTCGATGGCCACGCCAGGGACCCCGAGTCGGCGCCACCGTCACAATGACAGCGGCTTTGACAAGAAGTTCCGCGTCGGCTACCAGAAGGTCACGCTGGATGTCGATCTTGCCGAAAACGTCATAAACGGCGAGACCGAGCTGACCATCCTGCCTCTCGAGGCGACTCTGCACGACCTGAAGCTGGACTGCCGCGGCATGAAGATCCGCAGCGTCGTGGTCAACCAGCGGCGTGCACGGTTCCAGTACGGTGACTTCCAGCAGAACGAGGAGTACATGAACGACCCTGAAAACCCCGTTTTGGCCGAGTACAAGTACGACGGCCACTTCGACTCGAACTCGGCCAACGTCGGCGTCGAGCAGCACCTGCAGTACCGCGGCCAGTTCTTCCCGCTCTATAGCGATCAGAACAACCCGGATCACCCGTCGCAGGCGTACCCGGAGGGCTCCTCGGAGCTCTCGATCCATGTTCCGGACAGCATCAAACTGCGGCTGCAGAGTAACAGCTCTGCCGCCGGAATGACGGGCGCCGGCACCGCTGGTGGACCGGCCACCGCCACACCGCCAATCGCCACGGGTGGACCGGCCACCGGTGGTACGGCAACCGTCGGTGGAGGCATCACGGAGCGCGTCTACACTCCGCTCAACATCAAAATCAACTACGAGGTGCGAAACAGCAGGAACGGCCTCCAGTTCCACGGCGGCCGCCACACGGACATCCCAAAGTCCCGCTGGTACTGCTACACATACAACAACGACCTCTTTGCCAGCGCCAGCTCCTGGGTCCCCTGCGTCGACAACTTCTACGAGAAGCCCGCCTGGGACATCAACCTCATCGTTCCAAAGACCGTCAGCGACATCGGCGAGACGAAGCTCATCGGCACCAAGGAGGCGGAGCGCGCGCTGCGCAGGATCCGCCTGCAGGAGATGGATGAGGATGATGCCAGCGGTGCCAAGGATGACGCCGAACACAACGATAAAAGCGGTGAAGAAGAGACTAGCAACGGTGGCGATGGAGATGGCGATGGCGATGGCGATGGCGATGGCGATGGCGATGGCGATAACGACACCTCCAACGGTGACGATACCACGCCTATTGTGGTCGCCGTCCCTGACCTCGTCAGCTCCAAGGAAGAACCCGACGAGCGTGACGTGGGTAAAAAAGTGGTCAACTTCCAGTTCTACAACCCAGTCTCCCCGCAGCACCTTGGCTTTGCCATCGGTGCCTTCGAGAAGGCCCCCATGATGGACGAAAAATCCGGTTCCGACAAGCTCGTTGCAAGCAACGGCTTCGCCAGTGCAATTGAGGACACAACAGACGAAAACCAGGCCTCATCTTCGACCGGTGTCGATCTGAACGATGCCAACGCCAACAAGGTTCCGACCGTCTTCTACTTCTTGCCGGGCAAGAAGAAGGAGGTCATAAACACAACGATCTTCCTCTATAGGGCGTTGGAATTTTACTCGAAGGAGTTCTCCTCTTTCCCTTTCACGAGTTACTCGATGGTCTTCCTGGAGGACCTCCCGTGCGACACCTGCACATTTGCCGGAATGACCCTCGTTTCCGAGAGACTCCTCTACGGACCAGACGTCATCGAGCCCCTGTTCAGCACAACCGGAACCCTTGCAGCTGCTCTCGCTGAACAGTACTCTGGCGTCAACGTCCTTCCAAAATCTCTGAACGATCTCTGGGTCACAATCGGACTCTCCCAGTACATGGCCCTTCAGTTCCTGAAGAAGCTGCTCGGCGTCAACCACTACAAGTTCATCATTAAGAAGCGCTCCGACATTCTCTGTCGTATCGACATCGGTCGGAGACCTCTGGCAAACCAGTATCTGCGCTTCCCGATCAACTACTCCCTTGACCTGGAGCTCGTACGTCTTAAAGCTCCCCTCGTTCTCTACATATTGGATCAGCGCATGATCAAGACCGACAAGTCATTTGGCCTTTCCCGTGTCATTCCAAAGATTTACCTCCAGGCAATGTCCAACGACCTTGCCGGCGGTAACTGCCTCTCCACTTCTCACTTCCAACACGTCTGTGAGAAGGTTGCCCACCACCGCCTCGACGGATTCTTTAACAACTGGGTCCATAACCCAGGCGTGCCAGTGTTCCGCATCACGCAGAGGTTCAACAAGAAGCGTATGTTCATTGAGATGACCGTTAGACAGGTGCAGAACTCTCGTGAGGCTGAAGATTACGCTGGGGACAAGTATATGGTGGACGAGTTCGGTGTTGTCGACAAGTACCAGAGACAGCACTTTGTTGATGACGCATCGAGCTACCTTGCTCACGACAGGCAGTTCGAGACACAGAGCGTTTTCAGTGGTCCTCTCACTGTGCGTATCCACGAGGCCGACGGTACCCCGTACGAACACATCCTCTTCATCAGAGATTCCTTCACAAAGCTCGACATACAGTACAACACCAAGTATCGCCGTGCCAAGAAGCGTAAGGGACTCTTTGACGAAGAAGACGAGGACGAAAAGAAAAAGAAGGACGAGGAGCCCCCAGAGCCAAGCCTTGGAGATATCCTTCAGACAGCCTCTGAAGCTCGCCGGTGGGGACTGCGCGAAGAGGACATTACAGAGCAGAACGCCATCATGGACCCACAGCAGTATGCGTTCGAGTGGCTTCGGTTTGATGCTGACAGTGAATGGCTTCGTGAGAAGCATATAAATGTCACCGATGACATGCAGGAATCGCAGCTTAGACAGGACCGTGATGTCGAAGCCCAGATCGATGCGGTTGCACATTTTGCAAGCGTTACACAACCAACCTTGCGCTCGGCTAACGTGATGCTGCGTACCATTCTCGACGCTCGTTACTTCTACGGCGTCCGCATTGAGGCAGCTAAAGCCCTCAGCAAGATCTCCAAGGAAGAAAATGACCATATCGGCATGCGCTACCTTCTGAAGGCCTACAAACATTTGTACTGTTACAGTGGAGACCTCAGCCCTGGCTATGACGAGTTCGATCCAAAGGAATACCTCCCCTTGCCGAACGACTTCTCAAACTTCCCCGATCTTTTCATTCTGAAGGCAATTTACTCGAGTCTTTGCCACATCCAGAACAAGGATGGAGACACGCCAATCGAGCTGAAACACATCTTGCTGTCGATCTACAAGTACAACGACAACATGGACAACAGCTTTGACGACAGTCTCTACGTGGCCTCTCAGCTTGCTGGACTTTCGAATCTGATCGTCAACTGTGGTCGCCCAATTGCAGATCATCACATCACTGTTTTGGACGATATTCCACCGGCTGATGACCCTAGAGACGATTTCAACCAGCAGGTTATCATGGAGATGAACAGAGCTGTGAAGATGGACGAGTGGTCTCCATCTCACGAGCACTGTGTCACCAGAACCGTTTTCCACGAGAAGGTCAGAATGGCTCTTCTGGGTCTCATCAAGATGGATTTCACAGATCTTTTGCCATATACAGATCCATCACACCCAGCTGCTATTAGACTTCTTGCCTTTGAAGGATTGCTTGCCCTCGGTGGCCTCAAGAACTCGAGCATTTTGGAGCTCTTCTTCACCACCATGAAGGTCGACCCTTCGAATTATCTCAAGTACCAGCTGTGTATTCTCTTTACCAGAGCCATCGGAATGGCTGCTCTTGATGGTACTCCTTCCACTTTAGATGATGATGAATTCGTCATGAAACAATCGGAGGGAAACACCGACGGCAAAAATAGGATGATCATGATCGACGAGGACTCCTCATCGATGCTTATGAAATCCCGTCGCGGCAAGATCGCCAGAAAGTCGATCAAGAGCGCTATCAACCTTCTCCGCCAGGACTACGGTGAAGGAAAGGGCCTTCGTCAGTTCATTTGGGATGCCATGCACTCGTCGCTGATCAGCCATTCTTTCAAGAGGGAGGTCTTGGACATTGCATTCGTTCTTTACAAGCAGAAGGATGGCTTCAAGGTCACCCTTGACATGCCAGACGATAAGAAAATGGTCTGCACTATCGAGGAGAAGGAGATCGAGCCAGATCACGACAAACTTGTTGTTGGAATTAAGAGAGAAGGTCGCCTGGTGATTCAGATTCCATCGATCAAGTTGAAGGCCAGCAAACCTAGCAAACCTATTCTCAAGCTTCATGCTAAGGACTCGTCGACGCCAAAGGTCTCATTGAGAGCTAAGCATACAGCGCCAGCCGTGAAGCCAGAGCCGGTTGAAATTGTGGCACCTCCACCACCTCCACCACCTCCAAGGAAGAAGGTCAGGGTCGAAGAGAACAACGAGGAGTTCAGAGTTACATTGGCTTTCAAGCCAGGTACTCCACTGCCAGGTGCTCCAAAGAAGGCCAACTGCCACGTTATAAAGACGAGTTCTTTCCTGCCCTTGCGTTACGTCAAGATCAGACTACCACAAAAGGAGATCTGGGTCTCCGACGTTGAAAACTTTGCTCACCAGGTTCCTAAACTTTCAAGAAACCGGAAATCAAGTAAAGGAGATGTTACCACCGTCAAACCCAACGGTGCTGGAGAACCTGGAAAGGTTGTTGACAACGTAGCAATTGCTGAACAGAAGCCGCTTGACCAGGTGCCATCGGCTGAGGCTCCAACGGATGCTTCTCATCCACCAGTGATTCCAAAGACTTCCAACGCTCCTCCTGCCGCAGACCAAGGTGCCTCTTCTGTTGAAGCTTCCCAGAAGGAAGACTCCCCAAAGATCGTTCTGAAGATGAAAACTGAGAGCGCCGACGACGATGCAACCCAATCGATACCGACGTCGGTTCCTGCAGAGCCTATTCCGGCAGAGACATCGGAGACAACAGAGCCGGCACAAGAAGCCCCAACTCAATTGGAACCTGTTGTTCCTGCTCCTGTTGTCCAGCGGATTGCTGAAGGACCACAGGAAACATATGTCAAGGGAGAACATGTCGATGAGGACTCAATGGATGTTGACGAGCCAGTCTCTGAAACGCTTCCACCAGCTCCAGCTCCGGAAGAGCCTTCTCACCCCGCACCCAAACTTAAACTTAGCTTTGGACGCCCAAAAGTGCAACCAGAGGTTACTGCCGTTCCAGAGCCAATAACCGAGCAGCCAAGCCACGATGCTGATGATAAGCCAGAAGAGGTTCTCGAGGGGTCAAGACCAACCCCGAAGATATCTCTCAAGCTGCATCTTGGCAAGAGAAAATCACAGTGAGCAATAACTCATATGTTGTATATTAGTGTATGTATCTGTCTAGAAAATATAGGTCATGTTTTAAGATGGAGGCGGACGCTTCCTTGAAAGACTTCTATGTGCACTCTCAGCGGCCACTTCCGCGGCTGTTGAACTGGAAACTTCAGAAGTCGACGGGCCTTCAACAACAGGAGTACTCATCTTAGCTGAGGTGGCATTAGCTTCTTCTGCCGAGGGAGCCTCTTCCGGGACGACGGAATCAATGATATCGGGTTCAGACTGACCATCGATAACCTCTGTAAACATCCCTTCGTTCTTGCTAGGCGAACGACTCGAGACACTGTTCGAATAGGACCTATTCGCACGCGGACTGGAAGTCACCGACGATCTTCTAAATTTCTCGTTGATGAACATCTCCGGGCTGGATGGCGATTTAGCCATATCAACCGAAGTAGTGCTGGAATCTTTGGTTGTCACAGGCGTGAATTCCTCTGCCTGTGAGCGCATCTTGTCCGAGACAGAAGGCTTACGACGCCTGCTAGAGATCATCTCTGGAGGTGTGTAGGTATTGATCTGTGGAACACTGTCAGAGGCTCCCCTCTTTGCGTACCACTTCTTGAACTTCGTGACTCCAGTGGAGACACCCTGCTTCAGCTGGGCGGCAGCCTGGTTGATTTCGCTATTTTGGTCATCGAGATTCAAGGACTCGCGTCCCTTCTCCTTAAGAGCGACTCCTTTCTCTAAGAGCTTTCTGGTAACCTTATTCTTGTTCAAAGTAGCACTCACCTTTGAATTGCTCGATGAAACTGATGAGGCGGCCGGAGAACTCATAGGGCGAATGCCAGTTGGGTCATTCATAGAAAGAGAGTGCGGAAGAGAGGAAGAGAAGGATCTCTCAGAAGGTTGTCCCGATTGTATCGAGACCGAGTCTGCATCTGAGTTGGACCCTTTGGCGAGAGGCACCTGGGAGGCATGGGAGGCAGAGTCGGAATCGGTGGCGGCGTCACCATCACCATCACCACTGCCGCCACCATTGGGAGAACCATCGGACGTGCCAGAACTGGCGGCTCCAATTCCATCGGTCGGAATAGGTTTTGCAGGTGGAGCTCTGCGGGGTTTTGTGTGATCCCAGATACCGCCTCTAAAGATCTCTTCGCTGGTCTTAAAGAAGACAATGTCGTCCATGAAGGGGTAGACGAGAGATGTGCGAATGGCATCTTTGAACTTCTTTTCGAGGGCGTTCGTCACCAGGTTGTAGTTGATCGAACGTGAGCTGATATTAGGCTCGATGAAGAGTTGCATCTCAGGCTCTTCTACGAAGGAGTACCAGACTCTGTTGGACGGAACCTGCTTCAAGACGACAATGAGGTTTCCATGAAGCTTCTGTAGTCTGACACTGAGGTGGACGTCAAACTCCCGCTGCTTGAAATGAGAGCCGAGGTTGAGGAAGACCTTCGTGTCGATCTCAAGAGAGAGGCCTCCGGAGTAGTCGATCACCATCTCGACGATGAGATCACCCTCGGGAGAGAGCTGCTTCAATTTCGGCTCAGTGATGAAAGGTGCAGAGTCGCCCACATCGATGCGCCCAATCTGCAACTCGTCGAGGAAACCAGGGGTTCTGATCCGCCCCAACTTCTCTTCGAACTTGGCCTTGAGGGCGTCCTTGTACTGCGGCGTCTTGTAGACAGAGAGGAAGAGCCGGCCGAGAAGGGCATTGAGCCACTTGGTGCTGAGCTGGCCCTCTGTCGAGTTGATCGTCTGCAGAAGGTGCATGGCGTCCTTGGTGTTGAAGAACAGCGGCTTGGCGTTCAGTGCAGGGTTGAGGAGGTCGGCGTTGGTGCCCACGCGGCCAACGGAGGGGTCGGTGGTGGCACGCAGCAGGGAGAAGTACCAGTCCTCCTTGGCGTGGTTGTTGTCACCGTAACAGAAGTACGAGCCAGCCGGCAGCGGAGTGTTATTGGTACCCTTGTGCAGCAGATAGAGGAGCTCCTTGTCGCTGAGTGCCACGGTCTTTTCGTTTCTGACCACCTCCTTCTTGAGCAGGCAGATGGCGGAGTACTTGGTGAAGAGCTTGGCGTCAGTGAGATTGCGGGGCCAGATACTCACCAGGTACGAATTGAGCACGATGGCATGCTGGAGGTTGCTCTTTGTGTCGTCCTTGTAGAGGAAGAGGTTGCTGTGCTTGAGGACGCCGTAGAAGCGGTACTTCTTGCGGACCTGTTTCAGTTGGCGGGCATCAAAGTTATCGTTGTCGCCGTAATTGACACCCTCTTTTGTCGAATCGCTGCCACTCGAACCGGAATCGTTGCTTCCACTCGAGCCGCCGCCGCCCGTCGCGGTGTTCTTGACCCGCCGAATGAAGCCCGTGCTCTCTGTTTCAGTCCCCAGGGAGGACCCGCTGGCGGCAGCTTTGAAGTCCTCGGCGTGGATCTGCGGCAGGTTGTAGAACTCCTGGGTGACGGTGATCCAACCTTCGAACACCGTCTTGACGTTCAGCATGTCGTTGTAGTAGATCTCTGTGGTTTTGAGGTCGCTATAGCCCGGCGGGAGGCCCTTGACCTCTGACATGATCTCCCTTGCCTTATGCTCTATTCTCTCGCGCTCCTCGGGATCGGAGGGCTTCTGGGGCAACAAAAGCCAGAGGCATATGAGTACCAGTGGGATGAAGGTTATGCCGCCCAGCACGTAGATGAAAAGGTACGATATGAGCCAATTCATTTAAGACTGCTGTCGTCAGGGCAACCTCACTATTAGTATGTGGCCGGAAAGAAATCCTTCCCCTCGCCCCTACCGAGATCTCCTGCGGGGTCGCCTCAAGGCAGTGCAGGGGCGATCTCTCGGGGTGGTGGAAATTTTTCAGCGCCGAGGTGAAAAATTTAGCCAGCCTTTAGAGTACTATATAATCAAACGATGAGTGCACTGAGGACCACTGTGACCAAGCTGCCAGTGCAGCGACTCGGGCTCAGACATGCCTCTGGTGGACCGATCAAGATTACTTCTGCGCTTCCCTCGCGGCCGCTCAAGCGTATCCGTGTCGGTAAGGCCAGACCAGCTATATACTACCAGTTCGACACTCTTGTGGAGCTGAGCGACGGCTCGGTCATCAAGAGACGCTCGCAGTTCCCGAAGCAGGAGTTGCGGATGATCACTGACCAGCGTAACAACCCATTGTGGAACCAGTCGAAGCCGGACCTCTCGATGCTCGATGCCGAGAGCAGAGGCAAGCTGTCTAAGTTCAAGCAGAGGTTCAACTCGTTCCAGCACTCTGGTAAGAGCGAGGAGGAGGTTGCACAGCAGGAGGAGAAGGAGGAGGCCGAGCGGAAGCTCCGTCTGGAGACGGGTGCCACCGCCACGAAGGAGGATGCCTCAAACGACGACTTCTACAGCGTCCTCGACTCCCACTATGCCCACAAGGAGCTCGGTGGTAACATCGCACAGAAGGTCAAGACCAAGAAGAAGAAATAGAGGTGAGGAAGGCGAAAACATGTACATAATAAACATATCTATATATCTAACCTAGGTTAGTGCCGACGGCCCACGACGACGAACCGGGCCGACTCCTCGTCGAATACATAGCCGCTGGATT
This sequence comes from Xiuguozyma silvatica, assembly GCA_018344475.1. Lineage (NCBI taxonomy): Eukaryota > Fungi > Ascomycota > Pichiomycetes > Pichiales > Pichiaceae > Xiuguozyma > Xiuguozyma silvatica. The sequence goes on along the minus strand of JADIOY010000157.1, from coordinate 8,172 downwards.
CCAGGAGCCGCCGCACTTTGGGCTTGATGCGCGCATGGCCCGCACTGTGGATGCCGCGGCCGGAGACGATCTCGAACGGTTTGACGTAGACGGCTTTTGATGACTGGATGTGCCTGCCGTTCTCGACTCTTGCAGCGAGCTCTTCTCCCCACCACTCCTCGACGGCGCGGCTGGCGCAGTCGGCGGCAACGTCGGCAAGCAGTCCGTGCAGGTCGATCGTGCTTGATCTGCGGGCCTGGGCTAGCAGACGGTTGGCATCGATCTGCTGTTCGTCCTTCAGGACCTCCAGAGCCTGCTGGGACTTAGTTGAAGACTCCCTCGAGTAGACTGCGCGGACACGGCGGTCGCGGTTGTCCAACAAGTTCTTCCGCAGCCGCCGCTGCTCCTTAGCAACGGCCTCGTAGGATAGGTTCTTGGACGCGTCCGCCTGCCTGTTGATCGCGATCGTCGGGTCGCCCTTAGGAGGCGGCGGCGGCGGCGGATTGTAGAGCATCTCGATCTTGCCCATCGAGGGCTTGCGCTTGGGAAGATGCGGGATGAGCGACAAAGACACATAGAGCAACTGGTCGAGGTCGCCGCGCAAGAACCGCAGCGCATCCGTAAAGAACTGGTCTGGTAGTTTTGAGAGGTCTGTGTTGGACAGCCGTAGGGCCTTCAGTTCGTTGAGTTCGGCCTCGGTCGGAGAGTGCTTCTTCCAGACAGGTTTCGTCGGCCGCCGAACCGACGGCTCCTCTTTAGCGGTAGCCCGGGATATCGGCACGGCATCAGGCTCAACCGCCAGGCCACGGTAGCCGCCTTGGACCTTGCTTCTGCCGCAGGTGGCCTTGAAGCCCGACAGAGCAACTGCTGCTGCCGCTGCAGAAGTCGGGTTCGGTTTCGGTCCGGGCTTGACCTTCCTCTCGATGCGTCTCTTTGGAACGGATTTGGCAGGTTTAGCCGGTGGAGCTCGAGCGAGCGTCTTCCCGCTGCTTGATGCAGTACCATCCCTCAGCCCCTCAGCCAGACTCCGATAGCTGCGTAGCTTCTGCTGTTCTGGGCCCACCGTCGGGTCCCAGTTCTCCATGATATCGAACACGACGTCGACGAGCTGCCACTTGTTGCGCTCGCAGTAGTACTCGAGCAGCTCCTTGTCGGCCTGGTCGGCCTGGTCGATGTGCAACAGTTCACTGACCGTATCCTGCATGTCGATTTTACTAACGAGCTTTACGATGTCGGCTTTGGACGGCTCGGCCTGTTTGGACGGCCCCTGCTTAGCCTGAGACAATCCCTGCGCAAAATCCCCCGCAGTCTTTCCGGATTCGGCAGCGGCTAGATCCACATCTAGCAGGCCGAAGCTGAGAAGGTCCTCGCAGGCACGGTCGACGTTCTCACCAGAGTCGGCTAGGGCACGTCGCACGGCGTCTAGGGGGACGTCCGGGAACATCTCGCAGAGTTGTAGGACCTTGGTTTGGTCGACCATTATGGAAAGAGGGGTGTACTGAGGGCCGGAAAGTCAGGGCAGGAAAGTCAGGGCAGGAAAGTAAGGGCAGGAAAATCTGATGCACTAGGCCTGAAAAATATCCTCCCCCCCCAAAAAAAAAGTCTCGACCGGAGCAGCGCCGGAGTGGGCCAGGAAGGCAGCAGCAGCCTGGTCAGAATACGAAGGAGTCGATGAGGTCGGACAAGAGGGGCAGACGGTCAGAGGGGGTTAGATATTATGAGAGGGTTAGATATTATGGCGGGTTTATTGTAGAATAAATGCCACAATATCAGTTCCTGTACTGTGGTCCCCCCCACCTCCCCGGCTCATTGTAGGATACCCAGGTACTTAGAGGGCCTTTCCTTGCTGCCCTCTAGCGCTGCGGGAATTTCGAAATTTCGAGCACAGAAAGCCTCGGCTCGATTTTTCGCAAGGCCATTTTTTGCCCCACTCTTATCTCAAAAAAGCCTTTATTACTCAGCACAGAACCACAACTACCGATACCCTGCACGCCAATGAGCACCCCTAATACCCAACCGCGCGAGGCAGATCGCCTCAGAGCGCGCGGAATCCGGACGATGCCCTCCGGGCGGCTCAGACTACCCCCGGTGCTCGTCGAGTACGCCGACGGCTCCTCCCAGAGCCTCTCTCTAGAGGTTGGCCAGCAGGAGTCGGAGCTCGGCACCGCGCCAACGACGCTGCTCACCGACTTCCTGCTCAACAGAGGCCAGCGCACGTTTGTTGGCGGCTTCGGCATGCCGATGAGATCGACCAGAGGCAGCGCAGCGGGCCCGTCAGGAGGCCCATCAGGCAACCAGGAGGGACAGCCACAGAACACCGCCAGCTCTGCTAGCTCTCCTGGCAACCAGCCGTTCGGCCCCGAGCTGCCGCCAGAGCGCCAGAATGGGGAACAACAGGGCCAGGAACAGGGCCAGGAACAGGGCCAGGATCGCCGCAGAGGAACCCGCGGCATCGACTACCCGGCATTTGACACCTCCAGAGAGGGAGTCTATAGAGAGGAGCAGCGGCACGCGAGCGCCCTGCTGAACGAGATCATGGGCCCGATCCAGCGGGCGCTGGATGCCGCCCAGGTGCAAGATAGATCGCTTGGTTCCGGCAACGGCACACCGCGTGCCGGACACAGAACATCGTCGACGGCGGCGGCAGAGGCAGCTGCGGCAGCTGCGGCAGCAGCGGCTTCTTCGTCCGCCTCTTCTCACTCAGAGACCTCCCGCAACATCATCCTCACAGTTAACTACATCTACGGGCAGTCCCCGACGCAACAGGGGCAGGCGGCAGCAGAAACTCCTGGAGCAGCTGCAACGCCTGGAGCAGCAACAGCAACTCCTGGAGCAACAGCAACGCCTGGAGCAGCAGCTCCTGGACAGGACGGAATAACGGGCTCCCTGATACTTCACGTCCCTAGTATCAACGAGTCCAGCGACGAGAACCTCCAAGTGCTCGTCCGCTTGGCCACTCTGATCGCCCTCAGAACGATCTCCACGTCGATCCGCAAGGCTTCGGGAGTCCCAGACAACGTCTTTGAGAGCTTCGAAGTGAAGCGCCTCGGCGACCTCGCCAAGATGGGTGCCGACAGCCAGTGTGCCATCTGTTACGACAAGTACAGTGAGCCGGTGGACTTCATCAACATCAACGGCAAGCGCGAGCGCGACGACGAGAACGAGCAGCCCGCACTCAAGAGACGCCGCATGAGAAGCGCCACCAAGGCTACCCAGAAATCCAGTGCCAAGAGCTCCGGAGCAACAGCAACCGCCGCCAACGGTAAGGAGTACCCCCACATCCCAGTCGCCATGCCTTGCGGCCACATCTTTGGCCAGTCGTGCCTACACGAGTGGCTCAAGACCAACAACAGCTGCCCGCTGTGCCGCAGCAAGATCGAGCACACGAGGGGAAGCGAGTCCGGCTATGCAACTACGGTGGTCTTGCCAAACTTGGCGCAGGTGATCAGCGAGAGCAGAGAGGTGATTGAAGGCTTCAACACTCGCCACCTCTCCTTCTTGCTCCCTGATCAGGAGGACGGCAATGGTGCCATCCCAGTCGGCACTGCTAACGAGAACGGAGCTGGAAGCAGTGCAAGTGCTGATGCTGCAGGTGCCGAGGACGACGAGTCGTCGCCTTCCCCTACGGTTCTTGCGCTGCACCCGGGGGGAAGAAACCGGAACAGTCACAGTTCGACTGCTACGTCAGATGCACCCGCAGCCTCTCATGGGGACAATGCTGGGCACAGTGCGAGCATGCTAGGACTTGTGCGCAACCTGATCCAGAACCTGAGCGATCGGTTGCGGGCGCCAATCCGAATGCGGACGGACGACGAAGGCGTCGAGCAGATCCGGAGCGGCGTGATCGACCACATCCCAATCGTGCGCCACGTACACAACGGCGACGTGGATACCCGACTGCCTCCGTCGATTCAGCTGCGCCAGAGACTGAGACCGCGGCGCCGGAGCGCTTCTACGGAGTCGCTGTTCCCGATGGGACTGGCCAGCAGAAGAACCGCGAACGGCAACGTTGTGACGAGTGCAATCGATGGGGAAGGCGATGAAATCGAGGCCCCGGGTGCCCAGCCTAGAACTGGGACCACGGATACGGAGGATGCAGAGCATGAGCACTAGGCTATTAGCATATACGCATGTATTATATACACCAGCATACACAGATACCAGCTACTCTTTAGTAAGCACGTCGCGCCGCCGCGCTCTTTCCCCGTCCCGCCGGGAGCTTTTTTTTCACCCCCCCCCCCCTACTTTACACGTTGTGAAAAAGTGCCAGGGGAAGGTTGTCCTTTCTTTGTTTGAATCAACACTATATAGTGCAATGGCTCTTTTAGAGATTCTGCAACGAAAGGCACGCCGGCTCGGGTTGATCCCGAAGCTGGTGCGTTCTTTACCGAAGCTGTCTATTCTACTGTGGCTGGCCGGCATTTTGTGGCTTGTGATGCTGCCAATGGACGGCCAATACAGGCACACCTATATGAGTGAAAACGCTCTGATGCCGTCTCAGGCGTACTCGTTCTTCAGAGAGAGTGAGTGGAACTACCTGAGAGGCTACAGGGACGAAGTGTACCTGCACAAGATGGACCCGCTGGAGGAGCGGAACGCGATGGTCGAGAAATGGCTGGATGTTATTGGCTTTGACACTGCCGTGCTTAACTACACCACGCCCGAAGGTGTCTCTCAGCCGATCCTGTACGGCATCCTGCACGCCTCTAAAGGCGACGACACCGAGGCAATGGTGCTGGTTGCCCCCTGGAAGGACCGCTCGCGGTTCCACAACCTCGGCGGCGTGGCTCTGGGCGTCTCGCTGGCCAAGTACTTCCACAGGCTCTCGATCTGGGCCAAGAACATCATCGTCGTGTTCCCCGAGGACGGCCAGGACACGTTGCGCTACTGGGTCGACGCGTACCACACAACGATGGATCAGACCGGAGGGTCTATTTTGAGCGCAATCATTATGGAGTACGCGAGCGGCAGCGACGGCCTCGACTACGTGGCCATCGAGTACCCTGGCCTCAACGGCCAGTTGCCTAACCTGGACCTGTTCAACACGGCTGCCATGATCTCCGAGCATGAGGGGCTCAAGGTGTCGATCCACGGCACCCCGAAGGGCCAGCTGTGGTCCAACGACTACTGGGGAAGACTGACCACCATGGTGCATGCCGTCTGGGACTATGCTACCGCTGGCCTGCTGCCACCCCCATCCCGCGGCGGCGGTGACGGATGCGAGGCATTCTCCGGCTGGAACATCCAGACGGTTACGCTGACCGCCATGAGCGAGGGCCGCTCTGACATCACCACTTACGGTCGTGTCATCGAAGCCGTTTTCCGTTCGGTCAACAACCTTCTCGAGAAGTTCCACCAGTCGTACTTCTTCTACCTCCTGCTGGGACCCGAGCAGTTCGTCTCGATCGCAACGTACTTGCCCTCCGCTGTCCTGTGTGCTGCAGCTTTCGCTCTCGCCTCTGCGTCGGCGCTGCTCGGAAACAACAACGTCAAGAACGACCGCAACAGATTCGACCCCTCGGTCATCTACGCCTCCACTGCGGGCGCCCCCGTCGCTGCCCTGCTCTGCTTCTTTGCCGTGCTGTCGCTCTCGGTCACTTTCGGTCTCCGGCTAATGAACCTCTCCCAAACGTCGCTCTACGACCAGGAGAATCCACGCAACTACATGATCCTCACCTACGGCCTCATCGTCCCAGCGACTCTGCTCACGGCGTGGCCCCTGCTCGCCTCGGTGCTCGTCAACATGCCAACCTCCAAAGCCGTTAACGACTCCGTGCGGTACCTGAACGCCTTCTCGCTGTTCTACTTCGCTTTTGCACTGATCGCATGCCTCGTTCTGCACTTCTCGCTCTCGATGATGATCTCTCTGGCCGCACTCCCAATGATCTGGGTGAAGTACGGTCCCGTTAGCGACAAGAAGACTAGACTGAAATCGGCCGCCTGGCTGCTTGCCTCATCCCCGTTCACCTGGATGTTCATCCTGGGCGTCTTCCAACGCACCAACTTTACCCTGGACCGTGCCCGCAACTTCTTCCAGTACTTCAGCATGAACCTGTTGCGCCGCGAGATCCAGAACATCATCGACTTCTGCGAGGAGACCTCCATCGTGACCATCCTGCAGGGACCAACGGATGTGCTGTATGCACTTCTGAGCGGCTACCCGCGGTTCCAGTCGTGGACGTGGCTGTTCCTGATCATCAGCTGGATTCCAGCATGGCTGTGCACGGTGATTGTTTCGGCAATGGACGTTGAGACTGCCGACGTCGAGATCGCCGAGGGAAAGAAGGAAAACTAATGACAGGTGCATACACAACAAAACTACCCCCCCCCCCATGTAATATACCAAGCTTATTATTATTATTATTATTAGATAATCTATTAGTCGGCATACTTGGCCATAAAGTCTTCGTTGAACTTCTTCCAGTCGTCGATCCATTCGGTACCTGGGGCCAGGAAGGTGGTTCTAAGGTGGTGAGTTCCCTGGACCTGGCCGAATCCGGAACCTGGGACGGTGCAGATACCAGTGGACTCGAGGAGGTTCTGGCAGTAGAACTCATCTGGCAGCATCTCTGCCTTTTCGGCGGCGTCAATGGCCTTCTGTGGCATGTCGAGCTTAGGGAAGCAGTACATGGCGCCCTGCGGGTTGCGGCAAGTGACGTTGGTCATAGAGTTGAAGGACTTGTAGAGCTTCTCTGCTCTCGAGGAGAGGTTTGTGTAGATCTCCTTGCGCTCCTTCTGGTCGAGCTCGAAAGACTCGTCACCTTTCTGAGGTGGCTGGACCATGAGGTCGACGAGGCCCTGTGCTACCACCGGGGAGCAGAGGTTGATCGAGGCGAGCTTGGTAACCTGGGCCTTGAGTGCCGGGTCGGCGTTGTAGAGCTCCATGTAGCCGCCTCTCTGGCCGCACTCGCCGTTGAGGCCCTTCGAGGTCGAGTGGAGCGATGCGAGCTGGACGTGGTCAAAGAAGCCGATCTTGTCAGCGGCCTGGAGGCGCTTGAGGACGTGCTTGAACGAGACAAACTCTCCCTTGTAGACGTTCTCCTGGTAGACCTCGTCGGCGATGACGAAGATGCCGTACTTGGCGGCGATGGTGAGGAGCTCGGCGATGATGGTTCTGGAGAGGATGGCGCCCGTTGGGTTGCCCGGGTTGATGACGACGAGGCAGCGAGGGGTGATGCCCTTGGCGAGGGAGTTCTCGATGATGGTGATGAGCTCCTTCGGGTCAATCGACCAGTCGTTCTCCTCCTTGAGGTAGTAAGGGACGGCGGTGGTGCCGTGGAGGGCGATGGTGGCGGTGTAGAGCGGGTACTGCGGGATCGGAATGAGGAAGCCGGTGGATGGGCCGACGGAGAGCAGGTTGATCAGGTGCGCCACAGCACCGGAGGCGCCGACGGTGAGGTAGACGTCGTCGGCGTTGGCCTCGAAGCCGTCTCTCTTGGTGATGTACTTGGCAACGGAGTCTCTGACGCAGGCGACGCCTTGGGAGTTCGAGTAGGCGCCGACACTCTTGCAGCCGGCGAGGATGGTCTTGGTTCTCTGGATGACGTCGGCAGGGAAAGCAACGGGGCACTCTTCGGCGAGCTGCGGGCACTCGAGCAGGGCCAGGCAGCGTCTGTAGAAGGTGAGCGGCTTCTGGTCGAGGGCCTGCGGGTTGCCAATGTTGGCGTTGATGACCTTCTTGAACGGGAGCGAGGATGGGTCAGCGGCGAGCTGCTTCTTCAACTCCTCGGCCTTGGCCGGGATGCGGCCACGCACAGCGTACTTTGCCGCTATAACGTTCGGGTTGAGGTCGGAGGATGTCAGCTTGGAAGGAAGATCCTGGGATTTGAGGAATTCTGGCATAATTGGGGCTCTGTCTCTGTGCGTGGTTAGTTATAAGGGGGCGCAGAAGAAGATAGGTGAGGCGTTATGCAAGATAGGGGCGGGCGTAAAGCAAAGTAAACTAGGTAGATACGGATACGGGGCAGAAAAACCGAAGAAAGCAAGTATCGTATCAATGTGACGTTCTGGGGCGCGCGCAAACGAATCTGTAATGTAACTTTAGAGGAAACTCTAAGGAACTGGGGAGAAGGTGTGGGTTCGTAAACTGAAAGGTGGGAGAGAGCTGGCATCCGGGCTACTTTTATGTGCCCCACAGAGAGGCCCCGGTGACTCTCCCCCACAATTGAAAAATTCCAGTTTTTTTTTTTTCAC
>JADIOY010000156.1:0-25083 GCA_018344475.1 Xiuguozyma silvatica | reverse complement strand
CAGATCGTAAAGTGCTGCATTTCGGGCACCGCGGCTGCTGACATACACCTTCTAGGGGCTAGCCCGAGGCTTCCGTACACTGGTTAGTCGAATTAGTTGTACAAACGGATGGCATCTAAGGCGCAATGGTCACATCCAGCAGCTCCCAAAATAGTGAAATGCGACGCCCACGGTGGCTGAACAGGCCACTACAGAGACCGTGGCCAGTCTAATTTGGTTGGCCGGCTATATGCGTAGAACGTAGAGGAGAAGGTGTGGAAGTATGCGGGTTTGCTGGAGTTGCGCGCTGGCCGCGGACAGGCTAAAAAAAACTAGAGTGCCGTAGGTGGTGGGGAAGGGCTGCTGCGTCGAGGCAAATAATGATTACTGCTTCTGTTTCGGGCGGTGCTCTTTACCCCCCCCCCCATCGTGTGTAGCTCTTGGAATGGGCTGGAATTTGGGACTGGAATTTGGGGCTGGAATTTAGGGCTTAAATTGGGGCTGGCCTTGGAAGAGCAACTGGAGGAGGCTACGGTGCCCCACAACGCCCGCATCGTGGATCAACTGAGATCGCCGGATATCCATAGAAGCGAGAGACATTTTGCAGGGACATACGTAGGTAAAAAGGAAGGATATATTTCCATTGAAGAACTGAATTGAACGAATTAAGCGAGAAAAGAAGGCCACGATGTAGCGAAAGGAAGTGAGCCCGGCGCTCACCCCTTTGTACATGGCCCGATAGAGCGGAATAGATGTTTGGCGAGTCTGTGGACCGGTTGTAGTTTTGGAGGTCGTTTAGTTAGTCCTCGCGGCCATTGCTGCGCTGCCAGGCGCCGAGCTCACGCATGTTGAGGATGCCAAAGCAGGAGTTGCGGATCGAGCCCAGGATCTTGGACACGTCCTTCTGTCTCACGTTGAAGCGTTCGTTCAACTCGAGCATCACTCCGACGGACTTTGGCTCCCAGCGAATCTCGTCGCCGAGCTTGCGGCGCTTTTGGCCGTCGAGGGCGTCGGCGGCAGCTGTGGCAGCGGCAGTGAGAGCGGTGTCTGCGGCTGAGGAGGGCACAGCCTGCTCCTCAGCCTCGTCGTTCAGGCCATCGTTGGCAGAAACGAACGAGTTCACCGTCTCGGCGCTGTGGGAGGCCTTCATAGGGACGCCCGCAGCACCATCTTCTGAGGCGGCAGCGGCAGCGGCAGCAGCGGCATCAGGTGCGTCACCGTTGAGAGAGGCCTCGACCTTGTCGTAGTCAGAGAGCAGGTAGTACATGAGAGACCTCGAGGTCTCCTTGAGCTCCTGCGGCGAAGGGTGCCAGCGCACTTGGAATGTGGCTGGGGCCTCCTCCTCTGTGTTGACGCTGATGTTTTGATTGACCGAGGACCAGTAGCTAGGGTCGTAGGTCTGCTCAATGCGGCGCTTCTTGGAGACGCGCGGCGAGGCCTCCGGGAGGTTGCGGCGGCGAGCGTTCTGCCGCAGCTGGTACAGTTCTGGGCTGTACAGCTCGGGCAGCTCTGCAGCAGAGTGTGTTCCCGAAGGGTGTGCGCCTCTGGCGGCATGCGCGGCCGCAGAGAGCATAGGATGCTGAGCATGAGGATCCGAGGAGACTGAGGTGGCGACGACAGAGTTGGCGGCGGCACGGCGGTTGTTGTCCCAGATGTAGTCGAGCTGGCCGTACTCCTCGCGCGGGTATTCGAGCTGGTTGAAGTCCTCATTTATGGCGTCTATGAGGATGTTGTCCATCTCGTTGTAGTACGGCACACCCGTGTACATCTCGGGGCCGTTGGCGGCCACGACGTTCGGGTCGTAGATTCCACCGGCATTCATCGGGTCCAGCATGACCTGCGAAAGAGCAGGGACCATACCAGCGGTAAGCTGCATTCCGGGAGCCATTGGTCCCGGGAGTGCGACGTGGCCGGTGGCCATTCCAAGAGTCTCAGGGCCGGCACCGGCACCGGCAGCAGCGGCTCCGTACACGATGCCGCCGTTAGCAGCGACGCCGGCAGCATTAGCGCCAACCATGCCGGTAGAAGAGGCGTCGTAGAGAGCGGCAGCAGCGGCGGCAGAAGAGGCGGCAGAAGAGGCGGTAGAAGAGACGACACGGTCGGCGGCGGCACCGGCAGATGGAGAAGGAGGAGCCATTTTGAGGATGTCTAACTTCTGGGTGTCGTCAGTGGCGGTAAAATGCTCCATGGAAAGAGAGGTCGAAATAGAGTGTTTAGCGCCGAGGGGTGTTAGCGCTATATTTAAGTGACCTACGGGGGTAGCTGAGTATAGGGAGGAGAGTAAGACTGCAGACGAGGATTGTGGACAGTGGAGTGGGTTAGACTTGTGTCTGGCTGTGGGACGCCGCGGCTCTGAGAAAGGTGTGGTCTTATATATGAAAAGCCGCGGGAAAAGAGCTGGAGGACAAGTGCTAGTCAGCTAGCCGAATGCGGCACAGACAGAAAAGAAACAACGCATGGACTCCAAAAGAAACGTGCGGAGTCTCTGTAGGTCGTGGGCGGCTCAAACAATGGAGAGAAAAGAAATTTCAAAAAGAAACCAAAAAGGAAATGGGAAATGTTATACCCGGTTGGACCTGCGGGGGAGACGCGGGCGGGCCCAGCAGGCGGGAGCAGCTCCACCAGGCCGATCGGGAGAGCTGTGCGGGGGGGTGGGGTGAGGGCAAGGGGCGAGGCAAGGTGAGAAGCGGCGTCGGCTGTCCCACCCCCTCCCCATGGGGTGCGCGCGCCCTGGGGGCGCCTGGGGTACGACCGATCTGCTCGCTGAGGCCTTTTGAGGCCAAGACCTAGAGAATGGCCAGGGGACAGGCGGCAGAAAGCGGGCGATGAAGGGGACCACCGCTAGCGAGGAACTAGCAGAGTATGGGGGGTTGGATTGGCCGAGCTGGTGCTAGGGGGTGGGGAGTGTCTTTCAGTCGCATGTCGCATGTGGCTTCCAACGAAGGCGCTCGTAGTATGGCGGCAGCCCCCACAAGCTCAGCCCTACACAGGCTGAAAAAACAATAGGCTCGCGAGGAGACGTAATCGCCGAGGCATGTTGGCATGAGCAAGATAACATGTAAGGATGAAACTGACGCGGGTCTAATCGCAAACAGTACAGTACTGCTCTCTGCTCAGTGGCAAATGTACGACGGTCTTGGGAAAGATAATGGAGCTACAGAGATAGTGCACGATACTGGACACCAGCCAGAGATAATGGAATACATTTGTTGAGCGCGGGCCGAGACCATTCATTACTGGCCAAGCCAAAGAAAAAAAAAAAAAAAAAGCTTTACGCCGAGAGCAGTCCCGATCCACCCTGGCAAGCTTTATCCCTGCTTCTATACACAGATTTGTAGATCGAGCGAGCGGGGTGCCGCCGCCTCCCTCCTCCTCCTATCTTGCTGCTGCTTCTTTCGGTCATTCGATGATTTCCACAGCCCTTGTAAAGCAACCCAGGCGCCCCAAGGCTCCGTCCACCTCCACCAGCATTGTTCTGACGCCCGCCGGGGCGACTATTGGTCGCAAAACTTTGGGGCCCCGTATTTGGCCCCCAACGTGCGACCGGTGGTGACGATCTCAGGTCCGGCTTTTGACCCAACTTCACCTCTGTATCGCTCTCTCTCTCTCAGGATTTCAACCTCCCTGCCGTAGACGTGCCGGAGGGGCGGCGCTAATGCGCATTTTTTTTCGCCTCCCTCTAGAACCCAGACCGGCTGGTCATCCGCAGGCTTGTCCAACTTGTTCACTCATGTACTGCCGTCCCAATAAAGCCATCCCATATTTTCCGCAGCTTCTTACAGGCTGTCGCAGCTCCCCACGTTGTTCCGCTCGTTGCTTTTTTTCTGCCATGTAAATGCAGCCGCGTTTTCCGATTGTTTTTCCTCTTTTTCCTCTGCCTCCTTCCTCCCCTCCAGATTGCTCAGCCAGTTCTCTCTACAGCCGCGGTTCTCTGCTTCCTGCACGACTGCAGCGGCACTCAAGTACTACAACATATTACCGCCTGGCTCAACGATTGTACCGAGAGACCTTGTTTCGCTACCACTTTCGCTACACCACAACCCTCGCCAGCACCCTCCCCCGGCTTTCTAACCTGGATCAGGTAGTGAACGGTGAATGAATCCCGCTGCGGCTTTTATGACTGCATCTTATTAAAAAATCCGAAAACGCCCCACGCGGTAGTTTCTCCCGGCACCTTCCCCTCCCCGATAAGGCCCCCCCTCCCCCTCCCCCTCGGGGCACGGTGAGACCTGGCCAACCTGTCGGGGCCTGCCCCTGGTATATTCATACTCCTGCCATCGGCAAGTTCCGCCTGAGCCTGGCCCCTCTTCTGATATATACTGCCATCTCTCCGCCCTCTGATGGTTATTTACGCCGTCAAACGCCTCGCGAGTCGTGGTTGTAGTGCACGGACATCACGCTACTTGATTCCAACCGCCACCAGATTGTAGTATGCTGCCGAGGTGGCTCGATTCCTTGTTTGGTTCCGCGAGCCAATTTTCCGTTTGTCACTGGTGCATTCCGATCGTCTCTGACGACGTCGAGCCATTCCATTCATTTAACCTCTGCGCTACAGCCTCGTGTAGAGGAGGTGAATTCTTCATTGTCCGATGAAAAGACTTTGGCCAGAGGGCGCTCGCCAGCTGGGCGCCAAATGGTTTTGATTTTTCACTTTAGCGCCGTCAGGCATCTCTCAGGCACGTCGTATTTGCACCGTAATGGGACTCGGGATAACCATGATAGAGGGGGGCCAGGCTTTGGACGGCCAATTCAAAGTGGTACCAGTCTGGGCTTTAATGCACGCACAGCCCTTCAGCTGCAGGATGGCGACGTAATGTGTCCACCATGACGAAAGGTGGCTTATCGGAGTACCGCACGGTACGCTCTGCTTCCAATGCTCCCCTTTTTACGGTCGATGGATGGGGGTGCATGATTCCGCAGTTGTTTTCCTCAAACACGCCACATCCTCCAAAATTAACTCCGGCATTCTCCGCTGTCCCTCTGCCCAGGCTTTTTACTCACTTCCCTCCGCACTCAGTGTCGAAGCACTTCTAGGTTGGTTTTGCCCCTCCCGCGCTAGCGCCTTGCTCCTCCAGTAGTACGCATTATTTATGAGGCGTGTGCGCCGTCTTAGTCTGACGTCCCTTCGGTACAGTAGCTAAAGGCCTTCCTAAGGCTTCCCGCGTGCTCTCCACCTTCCTACTCCTCCCAGCAGTCACCGAGATTGTACGACCTACATTGGAATCTTCCGGATCAGTACGTTCCTTGAGGAAAAAAACACTCTGTTCACCACGACCTGCCCTCCTGCCTCTGCTATTCCCTCAAATGCATCCAACAGGTAGGCACAGGCACCTACATACATACATTACAGGCTGCTTCCATCATCCCCGTAAATGTAGGAGGGTTATAAAAAAAAAGGCCGGCACGCGCATACACCCATACACCGCTTCCCCACACGCTGTCAGAAAAGAAAACCCTACCCTTCCTCTCCAAGCGTCCGGCCAATGCCACAGTTCCCGTTTCCTGATTCGCGTCCGAAAGCCAGGAAAAAAAAAAATAATTAGACGTTCCGGCCGTTTTTTTTTTCACCTCAAGCCAAAGTCTTGCAGTCCTTCTGAGATACCACCGAGCATATAAGATCTGTCATGTTCAGCCAGGTCCGGGCTCGTTTTATAGCAGATTGCTGCTCCGTCGGTGTTGTTCCGGTCAATTGCGCGAGGGCCGCCCTCCCGCGGCAGTTTCTAGCCTCTGTCCGGTATCTCCATTCTTCCTCTCAATGTAGACCCGTCCTCAAGGTGCTTCCCTGTGTCTCGCGGACGATTGGCTGCTCGAGCCTGTGGCCGCAGGCCCGGTTCGTGACGACGCAGCCGCCAACAACAGACAAGGACTCCGGCAAACCGAAGGCCAAGCTCCTCAAGAAGGAGCCCGACCTCATCTCCACCTCGAAAGCCACAAGGCCGCAGGACGACCTTGTTGGTGCCGGTGATGACCCTGGCCCGGAGTCCCAGATCAAGATCCTCAAGGAGATGTTCACGTACATCTGGCCCAAGAACAACAGCAGTACCAAGGTGCGCGTCGTCGTCGCGCTGTCGCTGCTGATCGCCGGCAAGTTACTCAACGTCGAGGTGCCGTTCTTCTTCAAGCAGATCGTCGACGGAATGAACGTCGACTGGGCCGGAAGCGCCGGCGTCGTGCCCTCCGCCATTGTCGGCTGCATTATGGCCTACGGTGGAGCCCGTTTCGGTGCCACGCTGTTTGACCAGCTGCGTAACGCTGTCTTCGCCAAGGTTGCCCAGGGCGCCATCATGAACATTGCTCACGGCACCTTCCAGCACCTGATGGCCCTCGACCTCAACTTCCACCTCTCCAGACAGACCGGCGGCCTCACCAGGGCCATCGACAGGGGTACCAAGGGTATCAGCTACATGCTGTCGGCCATGGTGTTCAGAATCCTGCCCATCACTTTCGAGATCACCATGGTCTCCTGCATTCTGACCTACAACTATGGTATCTCGTTTGCTGGTGTCACGATCCTCACGGTGCTCGCCTATGGCCTCTTCACCATCCGAACGACCTCTTGGAGAACCCAGTTCCGCAAGGCCGCTAACAGAGCCGACCAGAAGGCCGCCTCCGTCGCCCTCGACTCCCTGATCAACTACGAGTCCGTCAAGTACTTCAACAACGAGCTGTTCCAGTCGAAGCAGTACGACACAGCACTCGGCCGCTACAGGGACTCGTCCATCAAGGTTGCCACCTCTCTCGCCTTCCTCAATTCCGGTCAGAACTTCATCTTCACCACTGCGCTCACGATCATGATGTACATGGGTTGTCAAGGTATTGCCAGCGGGTCTCTCACCGTCGGTGACCTCGTTCTGATCAACCAGCTCGTGTTCCAGCTCTCGGTGCCGCTGAACTTCCTTGGCTCCGTCTACCGTGACATGAAGCAGTCGCTCATCGACATGGAGGCCCTCTTCCGCCTCCAGCGGTACAAGGTCAAGGTCAAGTCGAAGCCCGATGCTCCACCTATCAAGCTCGGCGGCGGCGAGATCGTCTTCGACAACGTCACCTTCGGCTACGTCCCAGAGCGTCCGATCCTGAAGAACTGCTCGTTCACCATCCCTGCCGGCAAAAAGGTTGCCATCGTCGGACCTTCGGGCAGTGGCAAGTCGACCGTTCTGCGCCTGGTGTTCCGCTTCTACGACATTGATTCCGGCCGGATTCTTATTGACGGCCAGGACATCAGGGACGTCGACCTGGACTCTCTTCGCAGGGCCCTCGGTGTCGTCCCACAGGATACCCCACTGTTCAACGAGACGATCATGGAGAACCTCCGCTACGGTAACCTCAAGTCGACCGACGAAGAAGTCAACGACGTGATCTACAAAGTCAAGCTTGACAGCCTCATCAGGGCGCTTCCTGAAGGTGTCAACACGATGGTCGGTGAGCGTGGTCTCATGATCTCGGGCGGTGAGAAGCAGCGTCTTGCAATGGGCCGTCTTCTCCTGAAGGACGCTCCGATCACTTTCTTCGACGAGGCCACGAGTGCGCTGGATACGCACACGGAGCAGGCCCTGCTGAAGACTATCAGAGAGCTGTTCCGCGAGTCCGGAAAGACGAACGTCAGCATTGCGCACCGCCTGAGAACTATTGCCGACGCTGAGAAGATCATCGTGCTGAAGCAGGGCCAGGTGCTTGAAGAAGGTACCCACCGTGAGCTTCTAGACAACGCCGACTCTCTCTACAAGGAGCTCTGGGACATCCAGGAGAACCTGAACCTCGAGGAGATTCTCGCCGAGGAGGAGGCTCAGAAGGAGAAGCTGACGAAGGAGGCTCGGGAGAAAGCTGAGCAAAAGTGGAAGGAGAGTTAGTCCGCCGCGGGTAAGTTCGTTCCGTCCACCGGTGATCGACATAGTAATAGATAAGCGAAAGAAGAGAATGTAGTAGTAGTCAAATGGTGTGTGTATGTGTATGTTTTTCTCGGGATTTAATTACTGCCGTTCGTTTAGCACCAATACGATCGCTGTGTTGACGCGCATTAGCGTCAGACGCTCTTGCACGTGGACGTTTGCGCAGTACCGCATGACGCGGCAGCTGCGGGAGCTGTTTTGCATTAGGGCTTTTACTGGAGTTGAAGTTGCTATAATTTGAAGTCAGTTAGAGGACATCGCCTCAAGCTATTGCTTCAAGCTACTGTTGCAGATAGAGGGCCATCAGAAGGTGGAGGGAAACAATCGGTAAGTTGTGGGGGGAAAGCAGGCAGTGCGGATTGGTCGGTGTAAAATCTGCCAGGATTACTGGAAACGGAAAAAGAATTGCCGATAATGGGGCTCGCCGGGTGTTTTTTTCTAGCTCCCTAGAGGGATAGGGAGTGATTGGAGGGAGTGACGGGGAGAGAAAGAGTGAGTGTGTTTCAGGTACTCTCTCCAGAGTTTTAGTCGGCGTGGGCTAGTGGAGCTCCTAATTTGGTTTGTACGCGGCGGAGACAATGAAATTGGTATGTTGGGTTATCATCAGGGACTCGAGTATCACATGGAACAGGAGCAAGCGGAGGGGCGGGCGGCGCTAGCAAGAGACAGTAGCGAAAGCAGACGAATGGCTATAGCAAAGGCTACAATGGACAAGCGGGCACAAGTAGGTACGAGCGAGCACGAGAGACAAAAAAAAGATGGGATTGGGTAGTTGACAACGGGGTAACAACGGGGTAATTTGCAAGCCTCGATTGGCACATGGCACATGGAGATACATGAGATACGGGGGATCTGAGAACAATTTCATCTAAGAGAGAACAATTCCATCTAAGTAAATCTGGCGTAGGTCTCGGCGGTGCCTTGCACCCTCAGACAATGGAAAAAGAAACCGAGGAAGGGACTGAGATTCGATTGTTAGAACGGTAAGACAGATAATGGGGCGTGAGAGATCTGGGAGGGACATACGGACGAAGATACGGTCGGGTGGAGGTACAGTTGCTTCATGTGGGCGGCATGAATGGGAGATTATGCAGGACATAAACTACCTATCTGGGCACGCAGAGGAGCGTGGGACGGCGGAGCGTGGGACGGCGGAGCGCATTGCGGCATATGAAATTGGCAAGCCAGTGGTGCGCCGTAATAAGTAGGCAGTAACTGGTTGTCAGATGGGATATAATTCGTGGGAGTCGATCCGTGGATGGGGATATACGGTCAGCAGCAAGGCAGGGCTCCATAGTGATTGTTGAGGATCAATGTAGGATTTGTTCGTTTGGCCAGGAGTTATGCAGAGGTGCATTGAGCTGGGGAGGGAGCAGCAGCAGGCTTGATTCGGTTTGCCATGCAACGTTAGCCTTTGCTTGGGATTTGGTCGGTCTGCAACTGTGGGTCACCAATGAGGCAGTTCAACCCGAGCTGGGTATTTGCGTAACGACTAGAATGGTGAGGACCCGCCGACATGGATTGCTTGGATTATGTGATTCATTACGTAAATGAGAGAGTGTGTGTGTGTAGGTGTTTTTTTTTCGACCCAACTTTTTTCCCCTCCCGGACCGGCCGGCGGTTGCCATGACTGGCCGAAATTCTGACTACCCGAAATTTCGAGAGGTAAATAGAAAAAACCTGGGGGGGGGGCGGGGGACCCCCGCCTTTCACGATAAGTGTGGGAATTTCTGCTAATATTTTTAAAATTAGGAGACCCAGCGAATCTAAAAACCCACCCAGATTAAGGCTTTGCCGTCGTTAAGAATACCACAATTAAGTGAACCCAAATGAGCTATTTTGCACAACAAGACCCGCCGACGTCGTTCGCATCTCTGCTAGAGACCGCACAGCAGGGCCAGTTTGACCCGTTGCCGCCGCAGCAGCAGCAGCAACAGCTCCAACAGCTCCAACAGCAAGTGAGCCTACAACAAGGAGGTTACGGAGGTTCGACGGGCGCCGCGGGCGCTCTGGGTGCCCAGGGGGCGCTCGGAGGCAACTCGCTGCCGTCGTCGGGCTCGTCGTACCAATCGCTGGCGCTGTCGTCGCCGCAGAGCTCGCTTTCGAGCCTCTACAGCACGCACAGGGCCCGCTTCATGAGCTCCAAAGGATTCGAACTCGAGGACGACATCGAGTTCTGTCCGGAGATCCAGCTCAAGCAGCCGCCCGTCGAGGGCGGCTACTACGCCACGCCGCAGTCGTCGCCGCTGCAGCACTTTGCTAGAGAGAGGGAGGGCGCCTCCGGTGGCTCATCGGCCGCCATGGCTGCCGCTCCTCCGCACCACTCGCCGTCGACGCCGAGAACGCATACTCCGCGCGTCCGGAAGGCGCTTGAGATCGTGAACCCGCACACCGGTATGCGCATCGATTCCACCAAGCTGTCTCCGCCGACGAAGTGATACTTTGCTAATGGACTTGGTTATGATTACACACGCTTGTAGTGACCTGTATACCTGTAGGACCCGAATGATCCGAGATCTTATTGTAAGAAACCGATGCGTCTCTTGCACTGGTTCCCAGGGCCCATAGTTTGCTCTGCCTGCCATGACATCTCATGCCATATCTCTCAACGATCCCTCCAGCGCCCAATCCCTCCAGTTTTTCCCGCCTCCTCCCCCACACAGAATTTCTCTGCTCTTTATGAACTTCGACTACGACGACTTTGCCCACGACAACAACCCGTTCGGCGACGCCCCGCTGGCCGAGAGCGTTCTGAACTGGGATTCGCCCGCTGGCAACTCGTTCTCGGGTCCCTCGACCTCGGGGAACTCGTTTTCGTCCTCCTCCCACCTCTGGGAGCCCGACACCTCCGCCAACACCAAAATGGGCTCTACTTGCATCCTGGGGGCCTCTGGCGCCTCCAGTGCATCTAAGAATGCCACCATTGGTACATTTGGTGCCTCTAGTAACGCTCTGACGCGCAGCGCGTCCGCAGGCGGCCAGGTGGAGACGCCAGTGCCCGAAAACGACTCCGTAAAACACACCTCTATTCAACGCTCCTCTGAGGACTCCGGCGCGAGCCAGGGCAAGGTTCAAGGCCAGGCGCTGCCCGCTGACCTCTCGGACACCTCAGATACCCCGCCACAGGTATCCGGCTACCAGCAGCTGCGCGATCTGCACAACTTCAGCACCGTCTACTACACGATCCCCGTCAGAGGAGACGGCCACCCAGACGCCCACTCCGTCGCTCTCCGGAGATACTCCGACTTTGTCTCCCTCCGTGGCTACCTCATCAAGTTCTTCCAGACCAAAGTGATACCGCCGGTGCCTGAGAAGCACTCGCTAAGTCGCCGGCTCCGACACCCGTTCGACTACAAGTCCGACCAGCAGATTATCGACCGGCGTATCCGGCTGCTCAACTACTTTCTCCAGCGGCTCTGGGAGGACCCGGAGATCCGCGCCAGCCCCGTGCTCGCCAAGTTCCTCGACGGCGACGAGAAGTACTGGGTGAAGCTGCTGAATGCGCCGCCGTTTACGACCCTGTCGTCCTCGTCGATCCTGCTCACGTCTTCGCGCGACCCGACCGCCCCGAACCCGTACTTTGCATTCCTCCCGACACCGCCGCGCAGCCTGCTCCGCCGCTACCATTCTGACCTCAACGAGACTGTCTTCCGCCCTTTAGAGGTAAAGGTGCGCAAAGTGCTCTCCCAGGCCAAACAGCTCGAGGCCACCGCGACTCAGCTCGTCAAGGACTTTGACGCAAACCGCGAGTCCATGGTCCAGCTCGGTGGCTTCTTCAACATCTTTAGCATCATCGAGGACGAGCACGAGCTCATCGAGCACTTTGGCAACAAGATCGACCTCAACTTCCTCAACATCGAGGTCCTCACCCAGGCACTCACCGTCAACGTCAAGGAGAAGCTGATGATAATCAGGCTCACTCTGCAGGCCATCCTCCACATGCTGCAATTCCGCAGAATGAAGGAGCTGCAACTCAGCTACCTCCAAGATATCATCATCAAGCGGCAGGCCCGGCTCAAGGCCATCACGGACAGGGTTCTCGCCGAGAAGAGACTCGATGAGATGATGCAGAGCGGCGACATAGAGTCTCCCTCGTTGCACCACGCCATCGAAGACCTCAAGACCCGCCGCCAGGCCTCCGAGAGGCTCGACTCCGCCTTGAACCCGATAACTGGCGTCGTCGAAGAGCACGTCGTCAGCAACGATGTCCACTACGTCACATCACGCAGGGCCGTCTCCAAGATGAGCTCGGACGAGCTGGAAACCGAAATGAACCAGCTCAGCCAGGAGCTCGACAGGAAACTGGTCCCCTGCTTCAATGACCTCACCAAGGACGTCGAGTACCTCAGCATCGGCACCGAGCACAACATCAACGAAGAGATGCGCCGCATCATCCACATGCTTCAGCAGTTGATGGACGACTGGAGGCAGGACGTCTTTGGAGAGTACGTGCGCAGCTGCCAGGAGGTCTGGGAAAGCTGAACCAGATATCACTGTCTTTACTACTTAAATACCATCCATGGCTCATACCTAAACGAAATGCATTAGCTTTAATACACAAATATTACAAGGTTACTCGATATCCAAGATCGGCTTCAGCTTCTTGATCAAGATCCAGTCCTCTCTCTTGACGCTGCTTCTGAAGGCTGGGTCCTTCAGAGTGTCAATCGTCTTTCTCGTAAGCAGAGAGTACAGTGGGTCCTTCTCGTCAACGTGTCTTCCCCACGTTGGCTGCGAGGCAGTAGATGCATCCAGACGGATGGCGACACCGGCAGCGGTGTCACCCTTTCTGACCTCCTCGCGGGCAATGTGGTTCACCTCCATCGAAACGACTCTACCGAGCGGCAGCTTAACCTTCTGGCCGGTGGCAGGGTCAATCTTGACAGCTCCAATCGGAGTGCCCACCTTGAGCACACCGTCGACAACGTCGACACCGATGATCATTGGGTTGCGCTTGTTGATGATCTGGATGGTCTTCAACACGGCAGGGAACACGGCGCTGGCCCTGTTCTCCTCTCTCCGCTTCTGCAGAAGCTGCTCCTGGTAGAGCGTGAAGGCGTCGAACAGGTGGTAGATAATGTTGGCGTTGAAGATTCTGATGTTCTGCTCCTGGGCGTACTGTTCGGCCTCCTTGTCGACTTTAACGTCGAAACAAAGCATGACGGCAAACTCTGGAGCCTTTTCAAGCATGGCACTGGCCTTCATAACGTCTCTCTTGTAGACTGGACCGAGACCGATCGACATAACTGGAATCTTCATGTCCTTCAGGAAGTCCAGAAGGGCCTCGAGGGAACCAAGGGTCGAAGCCTGGACAACGACACCCTTTCCAGTTGGGTCGACAGAGTCGAGCAGGCCTGTAAGGTCGTCCATAACCTCGTCCTCGAGCTCGTCCTCGTCGTCATCGGGTCCGACAACGAGAAGTCTAGAACCGGCAACGGCCTTCTCAAGGTCATTGGCGGCAATCTTGACACCGAGGGCGGCCTTGACTTCCTTGTGGTGAACGTACTCGGACTTGATACGCAGCTCACGGGCAGGTGGCGGCGTCAGAAGAGCACGGATGTTGGTCGAAATAGGTCCGTTCATACCGCACAACACGATACGGTCTCCCTCGTGAAGGATACCGTTCGAGAGCACAACATCAATGGTGGTACCGAGACCCTCGATGACCTTGACCTCGAGAATGGTAGCCTCGATGTCTGTCAGGTAACGCAGCTGCTTGGACATACGCTTCTGGGTAAGCTCAAGGAGCAGCCAGAGCAGGTCGGGCACACCCTCACCGGTGACGGCGGAGGTTGGCACGATCGAAACGTAGCGGGCCATGTTAGGGTTCTTGAAGTAGAGCTCCGAGTTGAGTCCCTGCTCGGCGAGCTGGACCTTGATGTCCTCGAATCTCTTCTCGAACTCCATCTGGACCGAGTGGTTCTGGTGAACGAAGGAGTCTCGGAAGGAGTTGTTAGGGGTGGTCTCCCAGCCGTAGAGACGGTCGATCTTGTTGAGGGCAACGATGAATGGAGCCTTTCTCTCTCTGAGGAGTCTCAGGGACTCGAGCGTCTGCTGCTCGAGACCGTGCATGATGTCGATCACGAGGATGGCGATGTTACAGAGAGAGGAACCACGGGAACGCAGGTTAGTGAACGACTCGTGACCAGGGGTATCGATAACGAGCAGACCTGGAACGTCGTAGGTGAGCTTCTCGTACTTCTGCATGACCTCGGTCTTCTGCTTGAGGGCCTCAAGAGGGAAGAAGGTGGCACCGATCTGCTGGGTAATACCGCCGGCCTCACCGCCCTGGACGTTAGTCTGACGGATCTTGTCAAGCAGCTTGGTCTTACCAGTATCGACGTGACCAAGAATACAGCAGATAGGGGAACGAAGGTCCTTCTCCTTGTTGCCGGACGACTTGCCGGACGACTTGGCTCTTGGAATCTCCTCGATGACCTCCTTGGCAGGAGCGCTGACGACAACGGCAGCCTTCTTGGCCTCCTCAACAGGTTCAGGAGTCTCCTCCTCGGCCTCTGGAGTCTCCTCCTCGGCCTCTGGGGTCTCCTCGGTGGTCTCCTCGGCCTCAGCCTCGGCCTCTTCAGCAGCCTCCTCGGTGGCCTCGGCACCCTCCTCGGCCTCAAGGTCCTCCCAGGACTCGGCGATCTCGTCGTCGTCGGCGAGTTTCTCCCAGTCGTCGACGGCACCTTCGAGATCCTCGAGCTCGTCCTCGTCGACGGCAGCAGCCTCCTCGGCGGCGGCCTTCTTCTCGGCAGCAGCCTTCTTCTCGGCAGCAGCCTTCTTCTCGGCAGCCTTGGCAGCCTTCTTCTCGGCAGCCTTGGCAGCCTTCTTAGCGGCCTCTTCCTCAGGAGTCTCACCCTTGTGGTGGATGTTCTTCTTAGAACCGTACGACACCTTGCGGTGGGCGCCGCTGGCGTTGCTGTCGGTACTGTTCTCTCTCTGCTCCATACCGGCGACAGAGATGTTTGAGCTGGCCAGCAGAGCCTCTCTGCGCTTAGCCTGGAGGGCACGCTCCTGCTTCTGCTTCTTGGTCAGGTACTTGCCCTCCTTCTTGAGCTGCTCCTTCTTCAGTCTCTCCTTCTCCTTCTTGGCCTTCTTGGCCTCCTCCTTGGCAGCCTCCTCCTCGGCACGCTTCTTCTCCTCCTCCTCGGCACGGAGCTTCTCCTCCTCCTCGAGACGGGCCTCCTCCTCCTCGGCCTGCTTCTTCAGCTCGAGCTGCTTCTTCAAGGCAGCGATACCAGCAGGAAGCTTCTTACCCTTCTTCTTGGCGGCAGCCTTCTTTGGAGCAGCCTCCTCCTTGGCAGGGGCATCCTTGGCAGCCTCGGGCTCCTGAGAGCCTTCCTTGGAGGCGGCTCCGGAGTTGTCCTGCTTCTTGCCGTCGTCAGAAGGCTTGGCCTTGCGTCTGGCGGCGAGCTGCTTCTTGCGCTGCTTCTCGCGCTCTTTCTTCTCTCTCTCCTTCTCCTTCTTGGACTTAATTACCGGACCACCCTTCTTCTGGGCAGCGGCAGCCTTCTCCTCTTCTTCCTTCTTCTTCTTGGCGGCCTTCTTGCTCTTGGCCTTCTTCAGGTTGGCCATGAAGTCGCCGGCTCCACCAAACTCGTCCTCGGCAGAGGCGGTCGTTGGCTCGGCCGATCCTTCGGCCTCGGCGCCCTCGGCGCCCTCAGGAACAGGCGTAGAACCGAGCTCTTCGGCAGCTGGTTGATCCTGCTCGAATTCCTCGTCCCAGTAGTTGTCCTGCTTGTTGTTCTTCTTACCTTTCTTACCCATCTTGGTGATACATACAAAGTCAGAATCGCCTCTAAAAAATTTTTCAATTTCTCTTACCCGGCCGGTCTATCGATTTAGATTCTTTAGAGAGAGAGAGAGACGGATATCTATCTAGAGGGGTAAGGAATAGTTAAACCCACAAGTGTCGGGGGAGGGGAGAAGCTTCAGAATGGTCTATAAGGCTATAGGATTAATTATATGTACTTTGTTTTGGCAGTTATCCCTAACCAAGGTACTTTCTCTTCCCCATTAATTACTACAGAGTCCACCTCCTTTGCAGTCCCTTCAGCCTGCCAGATTTCACGCCCGACCGGCGCGCGACTGGCTAATCCCTAGTTTGCCCATCGCTTCCCCGCGCGGCGGCGAGATCCCGGCGCCCCGTCGCCACCCAAAGTGGATATCTTATTAAAAATCCCTGCACCCTGCGGTCCCCTCACTTTCTTCCCTCTCTTAAAACACTCCTTCTTCTCCTTCCCGTAGCTTCATGGAAGGCCAGATCAGACTCCTGGGCGACGAAGACGAAGAAGAGGACTCCACCACTCACACAGAGCAGTACCAGAACTACCCGCCCAAAAGTGCCTCCTCTAGTGCCAGCGCAAAGCCCTTCTACTACCTTCTTTTAGCCGTATTAGCGCTTATTCTCATGTTCAGCATCAACAACCCAGGAGCTCCGCAGAGCACGATGCACCCGGACGGATCGGCCCACCTGCGGTTCCAAAACTGGAACCTCCGAAACGACGCACAGCCGAACGGCGACTCGATCCAAAAGTCGATCAATGACCTTCCCAGAGGCATTCCAGACGACCGCAGCATCCACAACTGGTACTCGCAGACGCAGGAGGTGCCGTGGTCGCGGCGCCGGCTCGGCGTCGCCAACGAGGTCCGGTACGCACGGCCGGCCATCTTCACGGTGAACGAGGCGCTCGTGCGTCAGATCCGCGACCTCAACGAGCTGCTCGCGCCGATGCGCTCGATCGGCGTCGGCAGAGACGACGGCAAGGAGGCCGGCGAGTTCCAGTCGATCTACTACGACCCTTCCATTCTCGAGCTGCTTGACTGGGATACCTTCTGGCTGTCGGCGACCCCCTCGGTGCCTAGCAAGTTCCCCGGTGCCGGCTCCTACCGCTCTGCCACCGTGGGCCACTTCTCGGACCGGTCGACTGGAGTCGAGTTCGTCGTCATCAACCTGCACCTGGACGAGCAGTCCGAGGAGCAGCGGAAGCTCGGTGCCGCGCTGACGAGGCTCAGAGGTAGCTTTGAGTTTGCCCAAGGCCGCCCCTGCTTCGTCGTCGGCGATTTCAACTCGTTCGCCAACGGCACCGACTCCGCCGCTTACCACGTCCTGACGGGCACGGCCCCGTTCAACCTGAGCGACCTCAACCCGGAGTTCCGCCAGGCGTACGCCAACGAGTACGAGAACACCTTTGTGTTTGAGGACATGCTCGGCCAGTGTCCGCCGGAGCGCCGCGCGGGCAACCTCGAGACGTTCACAAACTTCCTGCCCGCCGGCAAGGACTACAAGCGGATCGACTTCCAGTTTGGCGGCAACCCGAACGTCGACGGAATCGACCGGCTCTACGACGTCGAGTTGTACAGGGTGGGCGAGAACTGGTCGGACAACGGCTTCTACCTGTCTGATCACCGGCCGGTTGTTGCGGACATCATTATGAGGAATTAGGCCGTTGGCATGAAGGGCATTTCCGTCCCCAAACTTACAGTCATACTGAATACATTGGTTCATTGCATGGGAAATAGAGGTCTTGTTAGTAAATAAGTTGCTTAGAGAGCAATGTAATAGTAAATATGGCAGCGATCTGTCTGTCAGAGAGCCGCCCTGTCAGCTACAGGGCAGTAGTCTCTGTCTTCTGACCGTCCGTCCCTTGGAATCTCCCCCCCCCCCCAACGACCCGCCCGTACACCGCAAGCAAGTAAGTGAGCCTGCAAAAGTGTCCCCTGGAAAAATGGATGGCCTGCATTTCTTCCCCCAGACCCACCCAAAAACGCTATTTCAGCTATGTTTGCCAGATCGCTCAACAGTTTCAGAACCGCTGCCTTCCGCAGCCCCCTGCGCACCATGGGTGCCCAGTTTGTTTCGCCGCTTTCTCAGGCCACTGCGCGCCGCCAGTTCGCCACGGGCGCCAGCCAATTCGGATTCCGCTTCGGCGCCAATTCGTTCAATTTTGGTGCTAGCGCCAGCAAGAAGACGGGCCTGGCGCTCGGCCTGCTCGGCGTCTCGGCCACGTACATGGTGAACCACAACCCAATCAGGCTGGACGCCGCGTACGCCAACCAGCTGCCTCCGGCTCCCGACGGATACACCTATGTCAAGGTGCCGTCGGGTCCGCAGTACGACGGCGCTTTCAACGGCAAGCTCAACTATAAGGAGCTGTCGCTGGGCTCTGTGTTCGGCACGCTGGCGGGCCTGATCGCGGGCCAGATGTCGACGTTCATCGCATTCGCCGGCCTCGCCTTCTACCTGACGTTCCAGTACCTGTACTCGAAGGGTGTCATCCAGGTGCCGTTCACGAAGGTCATCAAGGTGGGCTCCGAGTACATCGACGTTCGCAAGATGGTCTTCGAGAACCCGTCGTTCAACCTCACCTTTGTCCTCACCTTCCTGATCGCCGCATACAACAGCTGACGGAACCGATCGGAGTCTATAATTTAAAGA
This sequence comes from Xiuguozyma silvatica, assembly GCA_018344475.1. Taxonomy (NCBI): domain Eukaryota; kingdom Fungi; phylum Ascomycota; class Pichiomycetes; order Pichiales; family Pichiaceae; genus Xiuguozyma; species Xiuguozyma silvatica. Next base: position 6,780 of record JADIOY010000156.1, on the reverse strand, counting down.
AAAAGAAGAAGCTTCCGCCCAACCCCAACCCCGTCTTATTTCTTCAAAATCGTAATCACGTCCTCGTCCTGTAGTGGATGGGCCAGGCCGGCGTACTGCGGCTGGTGCTTGACGCTCGTGCCGTAGACCAGCGACGTCTTGAACTCGTCGACGAGCGAGTGGTGGATCTTCGAACAGAAGTCCTTGACTGTGCACTTGTCGCCCTTGAGCACGACAGGGTCCTCAAAGTCCGGCAGCTTACCCTTGGGCTTGGTGTAGACCCGCACGAGGTTCAGCCGGTCCCACATCACCTCGAGCAGCTCGTCCAGGTTCCACTCGTGGCCGGCCGAGATCGGCACGGCGTTCGGGATCTTGTACAAGAGGTCGAGCTCCTCGACGGACGTGGCGTCGATCTTGTTGAGCACGTAGATGGCAGGGATGTACTTGCGGTTAGGGGCCTCGATGGCATCGATCAGGTCGTCCACGGTAGCGTCGCACCGGAAGGCCACGTCGCACGAGTTCATCCGGTACTCGTTCAGGACGGCCTTGATCTCGTCGTCATCAATCTTCGTCAGCGGCAGCGTCGACGTGATGTTGACTCCGCCGCGCTCCTTCTTTTTGATGATGATGTCGGGAGGTGTCTTGTTGAGTCGGATTCCGAATCCTTCAAGCTCCTTCTCGATGATCTGCTTGTGGCGGAGCGGCTTGTTCACATCGAGCACGATAAAGATCAGGTCGCACGATCTCGCCACCGCGATCACCTGCTTGCCTCTTCCCTTGCCCTCACGAGCGCCCTCGATGATTCCCGGCAGATCGAGCATCTGGATCTTGGCTCCTCTGTACTTGATGAATCCGGGCACCGTCGTCAGCGTCGTGAACTCGTATGCGGCAGATTCCGACGTCGTTCCCGTCAGCTTCGTCAGCAGCGTCGACTTGCCCACCGACGGGAAGCCCACAAAGCCTATCGACGCCACGCCGGTCTTCTTAACGTCAAAGCCTTCTCCACCTCCTCCTCCTCCCGAGGCGGCCTCTTTCAGGAGGTCCGCACGCAGCTTGGCCAGCCGGGCCTTCAGAAGTCCCAAGTGCTTCTCCGTAGCCTTGTTCTTCTGCGTCTTGGACATCTCATCCTCGATGTCCTTGATTTTCTGCACCGTAGTCATCGTTGGTCCTTTGTGCTATACAGTAAGTGTGAAAGATTTTTTTTTCACCTGTCAAGTGAAGGAATTGTGGGGGGGGGTAAGAGGGGGGAAGTAGGGGGTTAGAGTGGGGGTTAGAGTGGGGGCAGACCCTGACACTGTATAAAGGTTGGCCTGCTATGAGCCTTGTCTCGCTCGAACGGCCATTATAAGCAAGTCTGTACCCATAAGTTGAGGTTTTTCCTGTAGTTTATTTGATACGGCTAGCACATACTTGTCACTACCTTCTCGTCTATTCTTAATCCCTCCAAAAAGTAGTGTGCATAGTTAAGAGAGCTACAGGCGGGCGTTACAGTACAAGTTCAAGGGTATATCTCTTACAAACAGCATAAGATCTATTCATTTACATCATACCTACTCATTTACCGGATATCCTCCGCAATCCCCTGTTACCCTACATCCTTCCTTCCTCATTCCCCACCCCCTCTCCCCCCCCCCCACCTCACGAGCCCTGTCATGATGCGACAGAACTTTTTTCTTACGCGCCGAGAAGATGGATCAAAATTGAGAGAGCGAGGGGTGGGGGAAAAAGTAGAGGACAAGGGGTCACTCCAAAGGATCAGGGCAGATGACAACGGAGCAAGTTAATGCTGTGCGTGGCACCGCTGCACCTTTGAAAACGGCCATTCCGTCGCAGGAGGAGCTCAACAGCAGGATCGGCGAAGTCGAGCGCGAGCTCGAGACTGCCACGACCTCTGCGCAGCTTGTTAAGCTGCTCAAGCAGATCGAAGACACCCAGTTAGAAACAGACGACCTGCTGCGCCGGTACTGCACGCGGCGGGCCGCCAAGCGGCAATCGCAGACGCGCCAGCTGGAGCTGTCCAGAATGGGTCTTTCTTCGACGCTGGACAAGTCGAGAGGCCTGAAAACGATGATCGAAGGTGCCGCCGGACTCAGTTCCAAGATCACCGACAGGGTGCGCGTCCTCGACGCCGAGAAGAGCAGCATCCAGAAGACGAAGGACTACGTGGACAACGTGCGGACCCTCAAGACCGAGGTGCAAAAGGCGAACAGGTTCATCCACGAGGAGCAGTGGAAGAAAGCCGCAGAGTCGATCAGTAAAATCAGAGCTTTACCTCCGGGAATCATCGGCGACAGCTACAGCGAGAGCGTCGTGCCCACCTCCGAGGTGTACGACATGCCCGATGAGCTGGTCAAGAGGTGGACCCGCCAGCTTAAAGAGAAGTTCGTTGAGGAGTTCAACGACGCCGCTGCCAAACGCGACGTCGCCCGCCTCACACACTTCTTCCAGCTCTTCCCGCTGATCGGCGAGGAGAAGACGGGCCTCCAGTGCTACTCGCGGTTTGTCTGCTCTATCATCGGTGCCCACTCGCGCGAGATCCTTCGCAACTGTGACGGAAAGACCGACTTGAAGCCGGACTTCTTCTCCCGCGTGCTCTTCCAGCTCTACCAGACCGTCGCCAGCATCGTCAACCAGCACTCTCGCACCATCAGACGGTACTACGGCGACGCCGTCATGCCGCAACTGCTGAGCGAGATCCAGGAGGAGACTGACATGCAGAGCGGCCTTATATTTGACACCTTCTGGGACTCGAGGAACATGGATTCTGTCGTCGACAAGGTCCGCAACTACGGCTACCCGGTGCTCGTCGACCTCATTTACAACGACTCGAGCGCCAACGACGGCGAGGTCACCTCTGACACTGAGATCGAACCGTACAGGGCAGCGGAGCAGGCCACGCAGTCGCTCGCAGAAGTCGGTGGCTATACGGACGAGATTTCTGCCATGATGAACCACTGGGCCATGTACTGCAAGTTCTTTGTGGTCACTTGGAACGACTGCGACGGCACGGACCCGGCGAAGGCCGTCTACCCACGCCCGCTCATCACCTCGTCATTCATGGACAAGATCCACAGTAACGTTGCCGGACAGTTCGATATCCTCAGCACGTTCGCTGTTCGTCGTACCATCGAGAAGGCCAGCCAGATCGAGGAGATCCCATCACTCGCTCCGCAGCTGACCGCCTGCGTGAAGTACTTGGGTTCTTCCCAGCGGTCCCCTCGCGCCAACCAGTCGTTGCATTCCCTTTCTCCCGAAACGCCTCCAGTGTCGTCGATGATCGATGACGTCACGATGGCTCTCAACGTGATCCTTTCGGAGGCGCTCTCGACGGGCGAGCTCACCACCATCAAGGATATGGTGTCGAACATCAAGCGGATTCTCGAGAACGACTTTTTAAACATCATGAGAAAGCGGCTCGACAAGGACGTTCTGAAGTCGAACGCAACGCTTCTCACGAAGCCTGTCTTGCAGCGCATCCATTCATCTCTTTCCGTCAAGCCACGCATCGTGTCTTCGACTAAAAAGAAGGGCGCCGCAGACAAGGCCGGAAGTCCAGCTCCAGATCTCAGCTCGACTGGCTCGATGCTTTTGAAGAGTATTAACACGGCCATCAACATGGCCACCGAGGACGACCCGGCCACTTCCAAGGCTCTGACCGACTACGTCATCATGCTGAACTCGATTTCCCAGTTCCATGACTACCTAAACTCGCTCTCCGTTCACCTCATCAACAACCTTGAGCTGGAGAACCTCCTCATCCTGGATGACCAGGAGTACAAGAACGAGCGGAAGGACCTCGAAGAGGACCCAGAGTCTACATCGGCACTGATCGTCAACCTCGAGAGCTCTAAGGGAACTCCAGAGAGACCATCCGTGCAGGACCGTATAGAGACAATCATTCGTGCACTTAGCTCTGGATTCACGGAGAAGGCGACGAGCCTGCTGGAGTCTCGCATCAAGCATCTTTACCAGCAGGTGTTCAGGGGTCATCTGGTGAAGCTGATGAACTCGACGTTCAAGGAGGATGCTTACATGGTGTCCTCCGAGATGCTCCCTGCCAAGATGGGCGACGTGTCGCCCCAGATCGGTACGTTCATTCAGCAGTGGAATGAGATGATGGTGCCGTTCTTGACGACGATGACGAAGGAGAACTTTGGGATCCTGCTCAGACAGGTCGTTGGGTTCCTTGCGCAGGACCTCGAGAGCCGGATCTGGGCGATGGAGCACAAGTGCAACGAGCTGGGAGCAGCCAGCCTCGAGAAGGACGTGTCCGTGCTGATCAGTGAGATCACCAAGTTCGACTACTCCCTGCGCAACCAGTTTGTCAGAGTGACGCAGATTGTCATGCTGATGGGAATGGACGACGACGAGGAGATTGAGTCCTTGAAGGATCTCGAGTGGGCCCTGACGCCGAGCGAGCGCAACAGGGCCCGTGCACTTCGTGTGGATAGAGGTGAGAATTGATCGACCAACCGGACTACTACTTTCTACTCCACGGGTCTTGATGATTTACAAGTAATACAAATGTACATTTCTATAGCAAAGTAGTGTGTGATGGTAACTAGACAGAGGTGGCAGCAGCCTCGCGCTTCTCCTCCTCTTCCTCCTCCTTGATCTTGTTCTTTCTCTCTTCCAAGATCTCCTCGTCGGTGACGATCTTGAACTTTGGGCCAGAGGTGATGCCTATCTGCCACTTTGGATGCGCGAGCTCGCAGTTTGGACCGTCCGGACAGAATCCGGTGAGGTACCGTGGACACATAACCTTACGGATGTGCCTCTTGGGGCAGTTGGGTCCGTCTGGGCAGAAGCCGAGGTTGCTGTAGTTCCAGCACTCTGGAATCTTACTCTGCGGGTCGACATGGAGGTAGATGCACTCGCCAGCCTGCTGGCAGACGCCGTTGGCGGCGTAGTAGGCACACTCGGGCATCTTGCTGAGGTTGTACTCGTGGAGGAAGTCGCAGTCGTCGCCCATCTTGCAGAGGCCGCGCAGCCAGTACTTGCAGACGATCTTGTTGTTGAAGATCTTGGACGGGTGCTTGAAGGGGCAGTCGGGCAGGTAGGGGCACTTTTTGCCGCTGTAGTGGTTCCAGTAGGGGCAGATCGGCCGGTCAGGGTCAAGGCCGTAGCTGTACTGGCGGCGCAGGTGCGGCTCGAACTTGAAGCGCACCCTGTACTTGTTTCTCTCGGTCATTTGTTGGAGCATCATTCTGTACTCCTGTTGCAGGGCGACCTGCTGTGGGTCGGTCATGTCGACTTGGAAGCTGGCAGCAACGGGGACCTGTGCAGCAGGCACTGGAGCCATCGGTGGCATCCCGGGCTGCGGCATTCCCGGCTGTGGTTGGGCGGGTATCCCCATCATGGCGGGCAAATGGAGAAGGAAAAAGTGGTGATTATGATGCTAGAAAAATTCTTGGCCCAAAGATGGAAATTTCAAGGATTTCTGAGGGACTTAAAGTTACTTTGGGTACGATGCATTAGTAAAGATAAGAAAATGAGGGGTGTGTGTTTACTCTGCCTTCACCCGGTTATGGTTATGGCTGTGAGGAGTCTCGAGTGTCCCCGCTGTCTTCTTCTGCAGAACCTGGCGGCGGCGGATGGTCTCCTTGTTCCAGAACTCGTTGCGGTAGAGCTCCCACTGCTCTCTGGTTGCAGTCGAGAAGACGCGAGGGTTGAGGACAAGCTTGACGCCCTCGACTCCAGCGCGCGAGGTGGAGGTGCGCAGCTTGGCCTCGAACTCGACGATCCAGTTGCGGAAGGTGACGAGCAGGGTGAGGCTCGGGAGCTTGTAAGCGGCGGCGTCGGCTGGCACTCTGAGGGCCACCGTTGGTAAGAGCATCGCCGATTTGACCAGGTCGAGCACCTGGTCCCACTTCTTGACCTTGACCTTGACGAGTCTCAGGTTGAGCCGGCGGAGGCCCTTGTTCGTATAGGGGAGGAACTTGCGCGGACGGGCGACGGTGCGAGTGTACTCGCCGGAAAGGTAGTAGAGGATGAGCGTGAGGACGCTGATGGCACAGAAGATCTGGCATGCGAAGGCCCAGAGGCCGGCTGGGGTGATGGAGTCGGAGGAGCCGAGAGCGCCAGCAGCTGCGGCGGCTGCCGCGGACGAGGACGACTCCCCCCAGAACCCAACGTACCCAGTCAAGGCTACCACCAGCAGCATGCTGGCAAGGAACGCCGTGTACTTGGCGCGCAGCCTGCGTTGCTGGGCGCTCTGCTGCCTCAGAGCCTCCTCGAGGATAAGCAGATTCTTGTAGATCTGGGCGGTCTGGGAGACCTCTGCCTGCTGGGCGCGGTGGTGCTTGGACGAGCGGGCTCGGTTGTGGCTGCTGTGTCTACGAGGAGAGGGAGTCGGGAGCCCCGCCTGGTGCTCGTTGCTGCCGCGGCGGCTCTGCGAGTGCTCTCTGTCCCGCTTCTGGATCGAATCTCTGTGGTGCGAGAAGTACGAGTCTGACGAGAGCGGGAGCAGTTCGACGGTGTCGAGTTTGTCTGTTGGTCTACGGCTTCTTGGTCTGCGGACCCCGGAAAGCGGGCCGCCGGCTCTGGAGCCTCCGGAGACCCCCGAGAACGAGCCGGAGCTACCATAGGAGGCTGCCGAGTTGACCCTGGAGCGCATAGAGCGGCCCGAGCCGATCGACCAGGCGTCGGAGTCGCTGCTGACGGCGTAGTCGCACTCGTCGTCTTTCTCGTTGATGCGGGCCAGCAGCGTCGGAGACCCTGGTGGCGACCCTAGAGGCGACCCTGGCGGCGATACCGTGTACGAAGAGTCGGTATCGGCCATGTCAAGCCCTGAAACGGGGT
>JADIOY010000155.1:0-25114 GCA_018344475.1 Xiuguozyma silvatica | reverse complement strand
CCCCCCGGTATCCATCCCCGGCCGAGCTCCGTTGCCCCCAATCTCTGTGGCCCTCGGCCCCCAACACCCCAATAGAAACGGGCTCCAGAGAGACCCCCCAACACCTCCTCTCATTATACTCCCGCACTCGCACTCGCACTCGCACTCGCACTCGCACTCCTCTTATTATGGGCGCCCATTCTGACGCGCGATGGTCAAGGAGAGGCTTTTTCCCTCGCTTTTTCCCTCGCTTTTCCCCGCCATTTTTTCCTGCCAGAATCTAACCCTTCTTCCCCCCCCCATCCTTATCTCACCATGTCCTCCATCCACGCGGACATGATCGCCTCGGCGGTCGCCTTCCTCCAGGACGGCTCCGTCGCAGACTCTCCCTTGGCCAAGAAGATCGAGTTTCTCCAATCCAAGGGCCTCTCCGACGACGAGATCCAGGAGGCTCTCCGCCAGGCTCAGTCCGGTCCTAGCCAGGCTCAGTCTGGTCCTAGCCAGGCTCAGACTGGGTCTGGCGCCTCGCAACCCATCCCATCGTCTCCGCAGCCCCCGGTTCCCCCACCGGCCGACTACTCCCAGCAGAGACCCGTCTACTACAGTGCCCCGCTCCAGCCTGAAAGAGACTGGAAAGACTACCTAATTATGGGTGCCGCCACGGCCGGACTCGCCTACGGTGCCTACCAGGTCGTCCGCCACTACATCATCCCACGGCTCGCCCCGGCCTCCAAAGACGAGCTCCAAAAGGAGAAGGACGGCGTCGACCAGGAGTTTATGCGCATCGAGTCGCTCCTCAACAAGTTCGAGGACGACCAGCAGGCCTTCTACAAGAAGCAGGACGAAAAGTCCCTGCAGATCGACGAGACCATCTCGCAGATCGACGGCATCATCTCGAAGAACAACGAAAAGACACTCCAGAACGAGGAGACCCTCAAGTACCTCAAGCTCGAAGTCGACAACATCAAGACCACCCTCATGAAGTCCATGGAGTCCCAGAAGAACACCATCGCTGCCGAGCTCTCTGCCCTCGAGACCCAAGTCCAGGAGCTCAAGGCAGAGCTCCAGTCAGACGGCAAGGGTGCCAACTTCTTCTCACAGTCACAAACAAATCTGCGGACGACGCCATCGTCGGGCTCAACTACGCCCGGTGAGCCCGCTTCTCGCAAGTCCGTTTCCGGCAAGTCCGTTTCCGGCAACCCGGTTTCTGGCAACCCGGTTTCTGGCAACTCGGTTTCTGGAAACTCGGTTTCTGGCATCCAATCCATCCCATCCCCGTCTGCCATCCCCTCAGTCAACGATGTCCTCGACAGAGCCCGGGTCCCGGCCTGGCAGTCGGCCGCGCTGGACGCGGAGGGCAAGGCCTCCTCTCCGGAAAAGTCCGGCGACCGTTCGATCCCGGCCTGGCAGCTTAACAACTGAGCCAACAACTGAGCTAAAGTCTCTCTCTAATCCTCTGTATTGTATATACGTATAAATACCTCATTACTCCGTGACCGTTCTATCGATTCCTTTGTCTAAAGTCCGCTCGTCCAGGTCAGTCGGTCGAGCTGGCCCGGCATTAGCGCAGCCCCGCTCACTTCCCCAGCAAACAGGTTGTTGATCGAGCCACCAAATCCGTACGCCTGCGATGACGTCTGTGAGGATGAGAGCTGCGACTGTCCCGAAGTCTGCATGCTCAGCGCTGGTGGCATCTGTGCCGGTGAATGCGTCTGCGTCTGCGTCTGCGACTGCGACTGCGACTGGCCCTGTGCAATTCCGCTCAAGGCTGTGCCGCTGCTGCTGCTCCATATGTTCTGTGAGATTCCCAGCGAGTCCACGCCTCCACTCGACTGCATTCTAAGCAGTGAAGGCCCGAACGACGTCGACGAGGACGACCCCGTGCTAGAGCCGGTCGTCGCGGCTGCCATGGGGATCGACGGTGGAACGAAAGAGCCAGATCCAGACTGTTGCCGCTGCAGCTGCTGTGTCTGCGGCTGCTGGTACTTCTGCTGCGTCTGTGGTTTTTGGTACTGCTGTGCGTACTGCTGTGCGTACTGCTGTGTGTACTGCTGTGTGTACTGCTGTGTGTACTGCTGTGTGTACTGCTGCTGCTGCTGCTGCTGCTGTTGGATCTGGCTGCTTTCGCTAGGGTGCTCCGCGGCCCGCAGGATGCTCTGCAACTGCGCCTCGAGCTCTGATGCTAGCGGCTGTACCTGCTGAGTCTGTGGCACCTGCTGAGTCTGTGGCACCTGCTGAGTCTGCTGTTGCACATAGCCCTGGGTATACCCCTGGGCATATCCCTGCTGCTGTTGGTAGCTTGGCTGATACCGCTGCTGGTACTCGTACTGTGCATTGTTGTTCCGTCGCTGCTGCTGTTGTTGCTGCTGCTGCTTCTGGTACCGTCTGTACTGTCTGCGACGAGCAACCTGTTCCCTCTGCTGCCTGATTGAGTCGATATCCTCCAGCTGGAAACTGAACGGAATTGACTCCACCGTCGGATCCTCGACAGTTCCGTATTCGGCCATTCTTCTATGTGTACGTTTTCTTAACCCGGAGTGAATGAATGAAAGCTAGTTGGTATCTCTATCCAATTCTTCTATCTGGGATGTCCCGTCGATCCTACTTGCCGAATACCTCTCAATTGCGTCGTCTCTTTAGCTTCCCTCTGCTCTAGGGTCCCTCTGTGTCTCCCGGCTCCCTGCTACCTTCAGTAAAAAATTTGGGCGTGTTAAGGAAGAATTTTTCACCCCTCTCCAAACGCTTGGCGAGGGAACTTGCGGCGCATCTGCAGGAGCGCGCACTCAAGTGTCGGTGATCATTGTGCAAGTTCCGCCCAACGTTTTTGTGTGTGTTACGTCCGCAGTGGGTTTGCAATAATGTTGTCTTGTTCTTCAACTTCCAATTGCATATTCATCCACCAAACCAGTTGGATCCTTCTCTCCATTCCTAATCCTCTATTGGCATCGCCAAGACGTCACTCTATACGACGAAAAAAAAAAAAAAAAGAACTGTGTCTGGCCGGCCTCCTGATAGGTTGGGACAGCTGCCTCCCTCACGCACATGCCCCATGCTCGTCCAGGGTCCAATTGGGTGCCAACATCAAGCATCTTCGTTATTCAAATGCGATCCAAAGGGCAGGGACTAAGCGTAGCCTTCTTCCGGGCAATACACGCTCCCTCTCAGTCGGCCAATCACCGCCTCAATTCACCCAATACCCTTAACGCCCAGTAGTTATGCGCGCATCCCCCCAATATGGGGTAAAATCTGCACTGCCTTCTTTCAGGCTGTGCACATGCTGGGGAAGACAAAAAAAATATGTAGCGCGCTCGGCATACTGTTGGTCGGTCTTTCGGTCTTTCGGTCTTTTTCAATTAGCCGTATTGCTATAGTCCTGTTAGTGAATAGCCGGATATGGGGCATACGGATCCCGTCAGTGGGGACGGTGACAGTTATAAAGGATTGTCTAAGCTCGAGATGATCAAACAGCCGGATTTTTTCACTCCGGTCCCGGTTAAATCGAAGCAATGGGGCAAAAAAGTAGACATCAACAAGTACAGAGGAGCCAGTACCGGGCAGCGCATTGAGGCCTTTTCGAAGTACGCCAACAGCAAACCGCCAGCTGTGAACCGTATCGGAGTAGCCGGTGAAGGTTTCCTGGATGACCCGGAGTTCTATAAGGATACGGGCCGGATGATCAATATGTTGCTCTCTGGGGCAGAGAAGAAGTCCGAGGAGCAGGCCAAGGAGGAGATCGATCAGAAGGACCGGATTGTCGACGGATTGAAGGTCCCGCTTCTGGACCATCAGGTCCGCGGCCTCAAATTCTTCCTGAGGCGTGAAGAGATGGCTAAAAAGCATGACGATCAGTATCAGAAGGGTGGCCTTCTGTGCGACGATATGGGTCTGGGAAAGACCGTTCAGATGATGTCGCTGATCCTGTCAAACTCCACCAAGCACTGCGGCATGAAACCACACGGGAAGAATCTAAAGACGACTCTGGTGGTATGCCCTGCGCCGCTCGTTATTCAGTGGGTGAATGAGATCAAGCTGAAAACGAATCTCACAGTCTACGCCTACACTGGATCGAAAAGGACTCGAGACAAGGACGAGCTGGGCCGGTACGACGTCGTCGTCACAAGCTACAACACGTGTATGGCCGACTTCCAAAGCCAGCGTCCGCCTCTTTTTGATGTCACCTGGTGGCGGGTGATCCTCGATGAGGCCCACACTATTCGCAACCCTGATACGAAGACCGCTCGCGCCTGCTACTCCTTGGACACGCAACGCCGCTGGTGTCTCACTGGCACGCCAATTCAAAACAAGCTGGAAGATCTTGGCTCGCTGTTCCAATTCCTGCAGGTCAACGAACTGGAACAACCCGAAATCTACAAGACGCTTATATCTCGTGCCCATGATGGTGGCTTCTTGTCGTTGCAGTCGGCGCTTGAAGAGTGTATGATTCGCCGCAAGAAAGACGTCCTTAAGGATAACTTCAAGCTTCCTCCAAAGAAGACGCACCGGATCTTCATCACACAGACGCCGTTTGAGAAACATATCTACAAGAAGTTGCACGCCAAGATCACGGACCAGATGCAAAACGAGTCTACCGTCAAAGACGGACAGGTCGGTGTCGTGAAAGCTAAGAAGGGGCTAGGAAACATGAAGTCAGATGGTACTGACTATATGGCCGTTTTCACCTATCTGTTGCGTCTGAGACAGACTGCTGATCACTGGAAGATTCTCTTCAAGTTCAATCCAACAGAGGATATGAAAGAGTCCGTTTGTGGGCAGGCCAGTAAGGGAAAGAAAATGGACGTCGTCAAGCCTAAGGATGAATTTGATCTTCTTGCCGATCTCATGACGGAGATGTCCCTTGACAAACTGAAGCCTGAAGAGGTTCCAGATAGAGTTGACGAATCTATGGACGTCCAAGAAACGTCGGCCAAGGTGAAGAAAGTCCTCGAGATCCTCGAGATTGATCCGAAGAGGAAGACAGTCATCTTCAGCGAGTTTGTGTCGATGCATCAGATATTGGCTGAAGAGTTGTTGAGCAAGGGTATCAAATTCCTCAGATATGATGGATCGATGTCGCAAACTGAAAAGGCCGATACTCTTAAGCTTATGGAGGAGAGCAGTGAATACACTGTACTCCTGATGTCGCTCAAGTGCGGAGCGCTCGGTCTAAACTTGACCTTCTGCAGCCAAGTTATCCTTTATGAGCCTTTCTGGAACCCTTCTGTCAGTGACCAAGCTATTGACAGAGTTTACCGTATAGGTCAGAAAGAAACAGTTGATGCATATGAGTTCATCACACGTCACACCGTCGAAACTCGTATCCTCGAATTGCAAGGCCACAAGCGCAAGCTTTCTCAGGCTGTCGTTGATAAAGACAAACCGGCAATGCTTTCGCTCTTGCAAGGATCCAAGCTTTCGTACAGAGAGATGACAAATCTTATCAATTGATTTCAATTCTTACTTCATGTTATTTAATAAACTTCAAGAACGTACTTGCCGTCCTCCTTCATGATCTCAACGGCCTCTGCGGCATCGATCTCCTCGCCTCTGTTCTTGGCGTCGTTGGTGTAGACGTCCTCGAGGCAGGCGGTGATGTCAGGAACTGGCCAGGTAGGACCACACAGGTAGAAGTGGCCACCCTTGTTGCAGATGAGATCGGTGAGCTCGTCGAGGTTCTCTCTGATCTTGTCCTGGATGTAGATCTTGTTAGGCTGGTCTCTGGAGAAGGCAGCACCCAGGTGGGTCAGGATGTCAGCATCCATGTAGGCCTCCCAGTACTCACCGTACAGATACTCCTCCTTCTTGTGTCTCGAGCCAAGGTACAGGTAGATCTCTCCGATCTCCTCGCCGTTCTCGAACTGGAACTGTCTCTCCTCGATGAAGGCCTTGAATGGAGCAAGACCAGTACCAAGACCAGCCATAATAATTGGCTGCTTGGTAGTTGGTGGCAGCTTCATGAGGGATGGCTTGACGGAGACAACGACCTCGTCGCCGACCTTCAGATCACTCAGGTACTTGGAGCACTGGCCGTATCTCTGTCTGCCCAGCTTGTCCTTCCAATCAACAACAACGATGAGAAGGTGGACCTCGTCTGGGTGCAAGGCCTGGGAGGACGCGATGGAGTATTCACGTCTCTTGAGAGGTGGAATCATTTCAAGCAGAGACTGGGCGTCAGGTCTGGCACTAGGGAACAGCTCCAGAACGTCGGCAAAGTTGTAGTTGTACTCCTCCTGGTACTCCTTCAGCTGAGCAGCACCGGCTGGGGAGGCAAGCTTCTTAAGAGCCTTCTTCTCGGTGGCATCAGCAGCATACTCAGAGAGGGTATCGTAGAAGTTCTTCGATGGCTTGCCAAGAAGGTCGATGTTCTCAATGAGGGACTGCTCGACTGTTCTCTCCTCAAGAATTGTAGGGTCCTCGGTGGATGCAACCTCAACAATGTCCTTAGGCTCGAGGCCGTACATCTTAATGAAGGCCTCGACGGTGTCGACGTTGTTTCTGGCGTGAATGCCAAGAGCCTCACCAATGGAGTACTTGAGGCCGGTGGTACCGAGGTCGAACTCGATCTGGAAGATGTTACGTGGGTAGTCTGCTGGGGTGACACGCTTGTTCTCCTTGACCTTGATGACGAAGTTCTTAACAGGCTCGTCTGGTCTGAGAGAAGTCGAGGTACCGTAGGCCTCCTTGAACATCAACTCCTTGGCAAGGGTGAACTGTGGCTTGACAACAACACCCTCCTCTGGAGCGAACTTGGCGCGTGGGTTCGACGAGAACGAAGAGTCGACGAGCTCGGTGGCCAGGGCAGTAATCTCCTCGTCCTCCTCGGCCGGCTCCTCGGTGGCCCACTCAGCCTTGGCTGGGATCTCGTGGAAGCCCTCCTTGAGGACCTTGTCAGCAAGGTTGGCAATGACGGAGGCGAGCAGCTCGGCCTCGGAACCGTAAGTGTTCCAGATCTTGTTGACAACGGCAGAGATTTCAAGGTCTGGGTAGGCAATGGTCCAGAAGGCCACCTGGATGGCAAACTGGGCAGTTCTGCCCTTGGTGGCAGGGTCCTCGCCGATGGCGTTGAGGTCGAGCACCTTAAGGGTAGTCTTGGTCTCAGCCAGGAGCTTCTTGACAGGAAGGGCGAGCTTCTCGACGTACTTGTCGGCATCGAACTTCTTGTCGCCAGGGTTGATGACAAGAAGAGTACCGTTCTCCTTAAGGGTCGAGATAAGGTCGACCTTGTTGAGGAGGTCCTGGGACTCGGCTATGACGAGGTTGTACTTGCCAGTGAGGTCCTTGCCGGCGTGAATGTCGACGTTGAAGACGCCAGCGTTGACGGCGTTGTCGTACTTTGGCCTGTACTGGACGGAGAGGTCTGGAACGAGAGAGAGACCGAAGGTGATCTTGCCAGGGACATCGGCCCAGACGGAGTCGTCATCCAGCAGGAATCTGAAGGTCGAGCCGGTGGAGGAGAGGAAAGCCTTGGCCTTGCCGGCATAAGTGTCAAGGAGACGCTGGAACTCGGCGGGGGTGAAGGTCTCGGTGGACTCGGCGACGACGTCGGTGGTGAAGTCGCCGTTCATGAAGAGGGCGGCCTGGACGTCGAGCTTGAACGGAGAGACGTCACCGAGCTCCTGGGAGACGACGACGACCTTCTTGGTAGCCTCTGGGAGGATTTCCTTGAAGGCAGCGATGTCAAATGGCAGAGGGCTCGAGACGATGACGGTGGCAGCGTCGACGGAGAACTTGTCGATCTGCGAGAGCAGGGAGACGGCAAGCGAATCGGTGCCGGCAACGACAAAGACGGTGGAGGCGAATTTGCTGCCAAAGTACTGGAACGGAGCATAGTGGGTGCTCAGGATAGCGTTCAGCTGCTTGAGGGCAAAGCTGACCTTCTCGGTGGACTTCTTGTCGTCGAGCTCCTTGCTGATTCTAGGCAGCAAGAGATCTCTGATTCCCTGGAGCTCCTGGGAGGAGAGGACTCCCTGGATCAGCTCGGAGGTTCTGTAGGTCTCGAGGCCGTCAAAGAGGTGGATGTTGGCGACGCCGAGCTGGGCCAGGACAGCCGAGAGGGCAGCATAGTGCTGGGCCTGCTTCGGGGTCGTGGAGACAAGCACTGGCAGTCTCAGCTGGCGAGCGTCGGCGAGGCACTGGGCAAAGTTGGACTGCAGTCTGCCCTCGTCGAAGTTATAGTCGAGGGTCGAGACCTGCAGGGAAAGGTTAGCCGATGGTCTGAGGCTCTTCAAGGATGGAACAAGGAACCGGAGGGCACCCGAGGAGCCGAAGACGGTGACTGGCTCGCCGCCGTTCTTGCTCAGGAAACCGTTCAGAAGCTCACCGCAGCCAGGGGTAATGTCGAGGCTGTAGAGCTCGGGAACAGAACCGGAGAGGTTCTTTCTCTTCAGATCGCTCCAGAGCTTCAGCAGGTTGTCGGTCCGCGGAGCCTCAGCGCTGGCGTCCTTCGCTGGCGACGTGAAGCTGAAAATCTTGTCAGCCAGGAGATAGCTGGTGGCCTGGATTACGTTATACGGAGTAGCCAGAACGCTGCCCTTGAGCTGGTAAGGGTCCAGAGGGGTTCCGAATGGGCTGTCATTAGTGGCGGAAGCAAGTCCGGCCACGGACGAGCCGGTGGTAGAGGAAGGCATGCTGCTGGAGTGGGTGGTCTAGATGGTTGAAAAAGACTCGAGGACCCTGATTTTTCAAAGTCCTGCTGAAAAATCTTGGCACTGCGGCTCGCCGATTGTGCATATCACGTGACTCCTCAAAGTCCGAGATCGCGAACTGGGACTAGGACTGACTATGATACATTAGTAGACAGGTCGTTAGGCACCGGTGGGTTCGTCCACGGGTTCGTCGACTTATTCATCCATCGCTTCCGCTGGAGTGTCCTCCTTCTCTTCCAGTTTTTCTGCTGGCTTCTCCTCCGGCTCTGGGGTTGGGGCCTCCCCCTCTGCGGCTGGGACCTCCCCCACTGGGGCTGGGACCTCCCCCACTGGGGCTGGGACCTCCTTGAATTCTATCGTAGTGTCGCCGCGCTCCATGCGGGCAATCTTCCACTGGAGAACGTCCCTTTCATCTTCCAGCTCCTTCTTGGCGTCCCCCTCGGCAGTCTCTAGCTCGCCGTTCGCCCGGTAGAGGTCGTCCTTGTAGTTGTCGAGGGCCTCCTCCTTGTTAGTGAGTCCTTCTCTGACGTGGTCGAGTCCCGTCTCGATCTTCCAGGCCTTGGTCAGCCGCGGCGTTCCCATCTTGTGGAAGTACGGCTTCTTCTTCTCGATGGGGGACCCGGCAGTCGCCTGCAAGTGTTCGTCCCTCTTACGCTTTCTGCCGTCGGAAAGCTGGGCCAGGGAGGACAGGTCGGGGTGGCCGAACTGTTGCAGCTTCATGGCCATCCAGACGTCCTCACTCGCCTGCAGCTGGCGCTTGACGTTGAGACTGAGGCGGGCCCCGGAGAATGCAGTCTCTGCAAGGTCTTCGAGCTCCTTGCGAGCGGGCTCGTTGTTGAACGGCCGGACGTGCTCCAAGAGATGGACGCGGTTGTTCGTCAGCTCGTGCACGCGGGCAAGGATCGGTTCGATGCCTGTACCGCTGAGACGCTCAAAGAACCGGCACAGCAGCGCGATCTGCAGGTGTAGGCAGCGCTGGAGCTTCCTGTTGTGGAGCTGCGTGTTGAACCCGTCCTGGTCGAGCACCCAATCGAGGCTGGACGAGGAGGTGCCGCTGGCGGCTCCCAATCCGGCCGATCCGCTGGTAGGCCCGAGCTGCTTCAGAGACGCTACCACTTGCCGCAGCAGGCTAATCAACTCGGCTTGCGAGCCGGCCCTCGAGATCTCGTCGACAATGGCTGGCAGCTGGTTCTTCGAGAGGTACTCGGAGAGCTTGATGTAGTCGTCATAGAGGCCGGGCTCCTGTGGCCAGCTCCTCGTGCCACGAAGTCCACTGTACAGTCCATCGCTATCTGACAACCGCCAGTCGCTGGCTAGCGACAACTTGTCGTCGATGTCTATAGAGTTCTGGATGAGCAGTCGTAGTTGGGTCGCAAACTTGTCGTGCTCGGGCGACTCTCTGTAGAGTTTCCGGGTGAGCTGGTGGCCAATTGGCAGCAGTAGAGATCCCGGCTTGTTCTTTCCAACAAGCGTGTTGTTCCGAGTGAGTGCGAGGCGGCGCTCGGTGTTCTCAAACAGCAGAGGACCGACCTCAGACACGGCGACTTCAAGTGGGACAGCCGTCAACAGGATCGTGTTGAGCGTCTGCATCGGGATAGAGAGAATATCGGTCCGGCCGTTACAAATGTAGATGCACAGATCAAGCAGCAGGCCACACTGGAGACCGATCTCCTTGGAGCCTTCCTCCATCAGCCTCGTCAAAGTCTCTGAGATGGCCAAATTGAGCCTCTGGCTCTGCTGGCCGAGGCCGCTGAGGTTGAGTTCGGTGCTTTTTAAGGCCTCTGAGGCTGCATCGGTACTAAATAGCGTCTTCTCTTTCAAACTATCGAGAGTTTGGTCCTTCTGGAGCGCCGTGATGGCTCCGTAGAGGCCTTGAGAGAGCTCGTCGGACATGCCTAAAAGAGGAAGAGAAAAAGTAAAGTGAGGGAAGATGTAGGCAGATATAAAGCTAGAGGGGAGTCATATGATTCTATGTAACATTGATGCGCTATGTAGGTGTGCCTTGGCGTGTCTGGGTGTGCTTGGCTAGTTGCCAGTGGTTGCCGGTGGTTGCAGGTGGTTGCCGGTGGTTGCCGGTGGTAGTTCAGTGCTCACCAGGCAAACCACAGTAGGATAATACAGACGGTAATAACGGCCGCGATGATCAGCTGGTCGCGGCGGCGCCGCGTGCCGATCTTGCCCAGCAGCACGTTGATGCCCGGCATCGTGGAGAGCGAGCGCTGGAGCTTGTTGCCCATGCTGCGGAGCGTCGAGCGCTGGCGGAGGATCTCGTCGCGGGTCTCAAAGACCTGGCCCAGCAGCTGGTCGACGACGGAATGCTGCTGGTCGATGCGCATGCGCTCGTCGAGCATGTAGTCGTCACTGTTTTGCACGGTCTCCTGCTGCTGACGCTGGGTGATGTCGCTTCGCACCGTGGAGAGCAGGTTGAGCCTGTTGCGCTCGTCGTCGATGGCTCTGTTGATGCGCTCGTGGTCTAGCACGAACTGCTGCAGGTTCTCCTTGTGGCGCGCGACCTGCTGCATCTTGGAGGTGGATATCGAGGGGTCGCTGTCGACGATCCGCTGGAGGTCGTCGCACAGCGCGCCGATCTGCTCGATCAGCGAGGCGATCTCCTCCTGGGTACGTGTCTCCTCAGGGGAGGCACGTGACCCTGGGTGCTGTGCGTACTCGGAGAGCTTGGCGAGCTTGCCGCTGAGCTGGTTCTCGAGCGAGAGGTCCCGAGTCCGTAGCTGGTTGAAAGTGGAGGCCATCTGTCTCTATTGCGGGTGTCTTTCTGGGAGGAACGGCCGGCTGTAGAACTCCCACCACTGCCTCAGTTGTGTTCCTTTGAAAAGTTCGTTTGTGGTGCAGGGGTGCACGAAATAGTAAGGGCCGAGACCGAGGCCGAGGCCGAGCCCGTCGCCAAGCCCTTCGGCGTCGGTAAGGCCGTAGGTGTGGCCGTCAACGAGCCCGCCGCGGCCGCCAATTGCGTCCTTGTATTCGTCCGGGACGTCCAAGAGCTCTCGTAAAGTGGCCTCGTCCCAGACGATCCGCTGCTCCTCGAGGCCGTCGTCCCCTTCGGCTATCTCATATACCCTAAAGAGCAGCTCAGGGCAGCAGTACGACTGGCTATATACGACTACAAGGGAGAGTTCGAGGGCACGGTCGCCGAGACGACGCGGCACGACTACAGTGAGCTTTTCTGGAGCCAGCTGCGTGGCGTAGGGGATCGTCCGGGAGAGTTCCGGTAGGGCCCTCAGGAAAGAGTGGTGGTCCATATACGGGGAAGAGAAATTTAGTATGGAATAAGATTAGTAAGTGAAGTGAGTGGCTACTGTCGGGCAAGTCTCCTGAATACCATTATAAATAACTATGAACCGCACGGCGGTCTAGGCGAGCGGGCTGCCGTCGGTATGTGAGTGAGTGGCAGCCAGCGTGCTTTCTTTGAACACAAAAGTGGGTTACTCCCAAGCCATGCTCTTCTTGATAGCGGCAATGGCGCGGCCAGGGTTGAGGCCCTTCGGACAGGTTCTGGCGCAGTTCATGATGGTGTGGCAGCGGTAGAGCGACATGGAGTTCTGGAGGAGCTGCTTGCGCTTCTCGGTGGCGCCGTCACGGGAGTCGACCATCCATCTGTAGGACTGCATCAGCACGGCAGGGCCGAGGTACTCCTGCTGGTTCCACCAGTAGGATGGGCAGGAGGTGGAGCAGCAGGCGCAGAGAATGCACTCGTACAGGCCGTCGAGCTTCTTACGGTCGGCCTGGGACTGGAGATACTCCTTCTCGGGAGGCTCACCCTTGGCCTGCAGGTACGGCTGGATCGACTTGTACTGCTGGTAGAACAGCGTCAGGTCGGGCACGAGGTCGCGCACGACGTACATGTGTGGCAGCGGGTAGATCTTGACGTCCTTGCCGTCGGTCTTGTTGATCTTGGTGATGCAGGCGAGCGTGTTGCAGCCGTTGATGTTCATGGCGCACGAGCCGCAGATGCCCTCACGGCACGAGCGGCGGAAGGTGAGCGTTGGGTCCACCTCGTTCTTCACCTTGAGCAGTGCGTCCAGCATCATCGGACCGCACTCGTTCATGTCCAGCTTGTAGGCCTCCATGTGCGGCTTCTTGTCGGGCGTGTCCGGAGACCAGCGGTAGATCTTGAAAGTCTTGTAGTTAGGGGTCTTGGCGGCCTTCTGGGCGGCGCCCGCGGCCTCCTTGGCGGCAGGAGCGGCGGCCTCCTTGGCGACGGTAGCCATCGATCTGTAGAGCTGGCGGGAGAGCATGGCGCAACTGTTTGACTGTAACTAATCCACGTAGAACCGTCCAAGAATAAGGTGGGAAAATAGGGGAGAATTACAGCCCCAGTGGATGCCTCTCACTTTTAAAGGTCACCCCGCGGCCGCCGCGGTTCAGCGGGGTAGCCACTGAGAAATTTGAAATCTGAAAGCTTCGATTGGGCTGTGGACGCCGGCCCCCCCGTTTTTTTGCGGGGGAGCTTCGGAAAAGCGCACGGGGTATCCGCCACGGCTCCGGGGGTTCTCTCGCCGCTGTGGGTGCGATACCTTCGGGGTAGGTCGACTTCTGAGGGAAAGCCGATCACTTATTGCGGAAGCCACAGCCTCTGGCTCCAGTTTGAACCCCGCCTGGCCCACAAAAGACTACCTCCTCCACCCGTTGCAGTACCTTCTGCCAAACCCATATCTTGCTCCCTCCCTCACTCCTCCCCATTTCCTCATCGGCTCCCGCCAATTTTCCCCAGCTTTCCCCTTTTGACCGTGTTGCTACTTACCCCGGCCGATTTTCTGCTGATCTTCCGGGCGATGGGAAAAAAATTCGAGGCCGAGGGGCTGTACTGGCTGTACTGACTGACTGTACTGACTGTACTGACTGTACTGACTGTACTGGGACTGGGGTGGGACTGTACTGAACTGGGGGACTGTCTACCTGGGACTCACATGCTAACTGCCTACTAGGTTAATTCGAACTTGACAACTGTATTACGTGTCAGCTGGCTCCCCCGGGGGCCCCCCATTAAATCTCCATTCCCTGATCTCGGCTGCATTCTTCCGCTCTCTACCCAAGGAATTCTCACATTCATCGCTGCCTCCGCTACTGGAATCATTGCTAAGCTTTTTTTTTCAGTTTTCCTCCAGTTTTCCTCCAGTTTTCTTCCAGTTTTCTTCCATTTTTCTCCCATTTTTCTCCCATTTTTCTCCCATTTTTTTCAGTTTTCTCCCATTTTTCTTCCAGCCTTTTTCAATTCTCTCCTTACCTCACTCATTACAAAGAAAATCTTTTTGGCGAGTCCACATGCATTGCTTCTACCTCATTCCATGCACCTCTCGGATTTAACATATCTCCATCTTTGGCAGGGACCCCGTACTCGGATCCAACTTTTAACCCCGTTTCCGGTCTGTGCGTTACGTGTCTACACGTAACTTAACTACCGGTTACTACATCCGGTTACTACGTATTTGCGTTTAAACCCGTTTATTCCCTATGTACAAGCCCAAGTACCGTGCCGGTATCATAATTGTCTAGGCCGCCACTTGCGGCTCCACAACCATGTAGCTCTCGCGCACCTTGGTGCCCTCAATCGTCTCAATCCGCGTCTGCGGTCCAAGCTCCTCGATCTCAAAGTCGCTGTCGCTGTCGCTGTCGCTGGAGGTGTCGTTGTCACTCTCGAGCTCGCTCACGCTGTCGTCAGAGTTGTACTCGTCCTCCTCCTCGGCTACCTGCCAGCCAGCCTCCTCTGTAAAGTGCTCCACTTTCGTTCTTGGGTATGCCGTCTTCTTGGCCGGCTTCGACGTGCCCCAGGTGTACTCCTCGTCAATCATCTCGTCGTCGGAGTCCTCGTCAGAATCGGAATCAGAATCAAACTCAGATTCAAACTCCTCGTGTGTGTAAACAGGCAGACTCTCAAAGGACACCCGCAACCGTCTAGGCTTGTGTGTGTTGATCGTCTCAATCATTGTGTCCAGCATGTTCGCCTGTAGAACTAGCCGCCGCAGATCCATGTCTTTCTGTGTGGCCTCCACTCTGAGGTTCTGCTTGACCTTCGAGGCCAGAACATATGTGCTCGATGTACTAAGAATCATTATTATTGTTCAATGCTGAACAACCTACTGACTATTGGGAATTTACCGACTACTTATATACACTTGTCCACCTACGCAAGATCCAACGTACGTCAACGGAAATTAGTCAGCCCTCCGCGCTTTGTAATCCGAGTTTTTCCCCGTTGCTCTCGGGGCTTACTCTCATCTCCGCCTCTAAAAAAAGCCACCACCACATATTTTTGCTCTTGCTTTCTCCGAACAGAGCCCTTAAGGCCGAGCGGAGCCTTCACTGTGCGTTTTTTTTTTTGTTGTTGTTCCGACTCCGTTATCTGACCGAACTTGGCAGAATTTGGCCGAATTACCCGAGACAACCCCAAACCCGATCACGTATAGCAATCGCCAAGACTTAAATCCCACGCCCGCTACACACAGCCCAATAATAAGGACACGGACTTCGGCAACAGTTGGGTTTCGGTTTCCATTGTCTATCTATTAAATATGCTCACGCAACTGTAGTACTGCCTCCTACCACGTAATCTTCTCCCACTTCTTCAACTCCTCGGCCTGCGTCAACGAGTCCTTCTGGCACTTCTTGCGCATGTAGAAAATCGGACAGTCCTTGTTCGTGCACAGCACCTCCTGGTGCAGACTGCCCTGGCACCTCTGACACTCTGTCCACAGCTTGTCGAACCGCATCTGCAACGTGTTCATCTGCGCCAGCTCCTTTGCGTACAGCTCGCCACTTTTGCTCTTGCAGTTCTTGCATAAAGTCTCGCTCTGTGGGATCTGCGTCTTGCAGTTACGACACGTATTTGCCTTCTTTGTGAACCGCATCAGCCCGCCAGTCTTTCCGGACGAAACGTGCACCGTCCTGGTATGCGAGCCTGCCAGTAACTCCTTGGCCCGGCGCTCCCCTAGAATTGGCTCGAAGATACGGATGAGCGGTTTCGACAGCTGGTTCTCTAGGTAGTACTTCGTGTCAATTGGCAAGGAGTTCTCCAGAACGTACAGTGGATCCTCGGATTTCTCCCAGTTGCGCTCACCTGCAGTCTTGATGATAACGTAGGCAACACGGTCGCCAATGGCAGGAGCAGAACCTGGGTCTCTCTTGCGCATCCGCTCGGCAAGCTCCACGTGCGGCTGCTTGGCAGCGTAGTCCTGCCTGGCAAGCTGCTTCGTAATCACCAGCTGCGACAGATCCACACGGTTCTGAAGCAGGTCGGCAATGGTCCGCTTGACGAATTCCTCGGCAGCGGGGACGTCTCTCTCTTCCAATATCAACTCGAGAACGCGCGTAATCACGTTCTGCACAAGCCGGCAGTTGTCTCTTCTAACGGACTCGATACCTTTAGTGTCCATCTTGTCGAACTTTTCGGGGCGCGTCCACCACAGGCCGGCGTAACGCTTCTTGTTGATCAGCAGGTACGGGAAGTACACCTTCTCGAACTCGATCTTGATCGGGTCTTTGAAGATCGACGAGATGTACTCGGCGGCCTCCTCGCCGAGCTTCATGCAAGTCTCCAGGTCCGGGTAGCCAAACTTCACCATGACCGAATCGGTATCTCCGTAGACGACGAGCGAGTCATAGGGGTAGCCGTTGGCCGTGTTGTACCGTTGCATCACCGTCTGCTTCGTCTTCTCGATCATCTCACGGCCGAAGGCAGTGACAGAGGAAGAGATGGCAAGACAGGGAAGTTTACCGATGGTGGCACCGGTGAATCCATAGACAGAGTTGGCCGAGATCTTGAGGGCTAGCTGACGACCGTTCAGGACCTGCTTCTTGAACGGATCCTTCTCGGACTTCATGTCCCTCTTGGCCTGCTTTCTAGCGGTGAGCAACTCGTTCAGAATCGTCGGCAAGATACCCTTTCGGCGGGACTCCATGACGAAGTGATCACCGTGCGGCGAAGTGATGTAGTCAACGCCCTCTTTGAGCCCCAACTGGTCGATCGTTCTCTTGTCAACGAGCGTCGTGTAACAGATGTTGTGGGCCATCATGATAGACGGATAAAGCGAGGCGAAATCGAGCGTGGCAATCGGCACGTCGTAGTACCCTCTCACGGGGGAGATGACGGTGGCACCTTCGTACTCCTCGTTCACCTGCTCGCTCTTCATGTTCGGAATAATCACGTCCAGCGCAAGACACTTCCGGAACAGCTGCGAGATAACCTTGATCTGCTGACCACGCGAAAGCAGGTACGAGAAGGGAACGCCGGTGACACGGGCCATCTCGGTGTAGTTGACCAGGCACATCAGCTTCTCCATGAGCCTGATCGGGAGGTAGGCGTCCTTCAGGCAGTAGACGGCGAGACGCCGACGAGTCTCTGCGGTGCCGTTTTGCAAGTCTGTAATGATCGAGTGCGGCACATCCTCCTTCTGCTCTCCGAGGAAGTGCGACGAGACGGCGTTCAAGGTGTACGAACGGAGCTTGTACTCACGCTGGATGAACTGGAACAGGTCGAGCTGCATGCGACCCTCGATGTTGACGACCTTCGACTCACGCGTACCGTAGGCACGGGACGAAAAGACCGAGTCCTTAACTTCCTGCTTCGACCGCGAGATACGGCCAAAGTACGGGAACCGGTCGAGCGAGAGCGCGGCGGCACGGTTGATCAGGTAGGGGAAGTCAAAGTTGCAGATGTTGTAGCCGGACATGATGTCTGCATCGACGCTCACGATGAAATCGCGCCAGGCCATCAGCATGTCCTCTTCCTTCTGGAAGGAGAAGATCTCGGAACCGATAATCTGGGAGCAGGTGTTGACGGTGAAGACGTTACGCACAAAGGGCGTTGTCTCGCCGACTTTCGAAACGACGTTGGCGATCTGGATGACGCTGTCGTGCTCTGCCTCTGGGAAGACACCTTTACGGCCGGCACACTCGATATCGAACGAGAGGATCCGCAGCGGAGCCATCTGGAGGTACTTGCCGACTGTCTCGTGGGAGACGAGGTCGCGGTAGTCGATGCTGATCTCGATCTGACACGTCGAGACCTTCTTGCTGTCGGGGACAATCGTGTACTTCCCCTTGGGGGCAGTGAGCCAGCCCATGCCGACGATCTTGCAGTCGACCATGAGCCGCAGCAGGTACTGGACGTTGTCGAAGGTCATGCAGCCGCACGGTGGAAACATGTCCTTATAGTTGATCTCGCCGCGCTCGAAGCCCGAACGGAGGCGGCCGATGACTTTGGAGGAGGCCATCGAGATCCTGAGGAAGGGGTTCTTGATGTTGTCGTTGTAGCCCCAGATGGATTCCTTCTTTGCGATCTTGATCTCGACGATTCCCTGGTAGTTGGCGCGCAGGTACTTCTCGAACTCGGGCAGCTCGCTCTGCTGCATGCCGCGCGGGCAGGGGGCGTAGAAGTAGTGGCGGAAGTTGAGCACGTTACAGAGGACGCTGTGGCCCTCCATCGTGACACCAAAGAACTGGGCTGCCGAGTAGCCGCCGATGAAGGTCTCGTCGGCGTCGAGCTGCTGGAACTCGATCTCGCGGTCCTCCGGCGAAAAGGCGGGCACGGCGGGTCTCTTCCAGACCTGCTTTGCGGCGCCCCTTCTGGCCTCGTCGGCGGCCGCTTGCGACATGTCCATCAGCTCCTTTTCGAAAGTCGACTTCTCGTTGTCCACCTGCGAGCTCGTCAGCTTCTTGTGCAGCTTCAGCGTGCTGAACGAGCCGTGTGTAGGCATCTGGAAGCCCTTTGGCTCAATGGACTGGTTGGCGATGGGGAGCGCGTGCGCCGAGCTGGAGCCGACCGACGAGTCGACCGCGAGGTCAACGTGGCGCCGCTTGCCGTCGCCCGCCACTCCGGGTGTCTCTGGGACTCTCTTGGACATGCTAAAAGTCGGTCGAGAGAGGAAGAGGAAGGGATGTATTAGAGGGAAAGAAAAGGCTCTACACAGTATATTTTATTTGCCAGCCGGCGACGCGAAATTTCGAGCAACGAACGAAACAAGACGCGCGCGCGCCTCCGAAAGTCCGTCCCTCCCTCTTTCTCCCCCACTCTAGGTCTAAAAAAAAATATATATATATATATATGTATTTGCACAGCCTTAAATCTCTCCCCCCTCCTCCTACCCTATCTTTATAGAGATGTCCCTCAACTTCACCGGCCGGACCGGGCGCCGCAACATCAACCTCGGCAACCGCAGTTTGCATGGCCGCAACCGCAGCAACTTCCTGCAGAATGCTGGCCGCGAGCGCGAGCGCAGGGAGGCACAACGGCGCCAGGAGGCTGCCGCTATCACATTACAAAGCGCCCTCAGACGCCACAGGGACCTCGCCGTCCAGCGGCAACAGCTTAGCAGCGGCTGGCAGGGCGACCTGCGCCAGTTCCGTTTCTTCTTCCCAGAAGAGTGTGCCGTGCAGCCGACGGAGCGGTCCTTGCAGCAGCTGGATCTGCTAGACTCAGTAGATCTTACTATTGTTAGTCGGTTCGAGGTCCGCCGTACCGAGGAGTCTCTCGCGCTCTCCATTGACAGGCTCTTGCTGGCTGAGAGCCCACGGTACCAGCTTGTCGAACGGCTCTTTCGATCCCTCGACCGCCTCCTAGATGCATACGGCAACTGCGGAGTTTCGCTGGACCGTCTGCTCACGTGGCTCTACACCATAGCAGGCAAGTCGCCGTTCTTCTACGACGAGGCCTGGAAGTACACGGCGCTGTGCTCGCACGAACCTATTGTGGATTTGCTCTGGTGCACGTCGCCGGCGCGCGATTTCGTCAACTTGACGCTCCAAAACGAGTCCTCCACCGCCCGTATCGACCCCGTCCTCAGGGACGTCATGGCCAGCTTCGTCCGACCCGGCAACCTCGACGCCGTCACTTCCACGTCCCGCATCGCCCGCGCCTGCTTCACCGAGAACGTCTGCCGCCTCTTCTTCTTCCAAGGCGAGTCCCACTACGTTCCGCTCACTGACACAACTTCGGTCACCTTCTGGTCCATCCTTCTAGAGACGATGGGCAGGAAGGAGAGCAGCGCCGCTCCCGAAGCCGCACACGACATCTACCTCACGTCGTTCCCGCGCTACGCTCTCGCAGCTGCAAGCAATGACCTCCAGCTATTCACTCACTTCCTCTACGCTGCACTCCAGTACTCTCCGACCTCCGAATGCCAGAACAACCTCATGATCGGCTCGATCGTCGCCGCGGGCCAGCTCGACCTTCTCAACACACTCTTCGCTGCTCTCCGCACCGAACCGGCCTTCCAGGCGTTCACCGTTGTCTCTAGTACCGGACCTCCTTGGTCCGTCCTCTTCAATGCGCAGCCCGGCTTCTTCCGCGCCCTCTTTGTCTTCGAGGAGCTCTACTCATACGTCCTCTCAGTCACGCACGATGCCGACCTCTTCTCTGAGGGTAAGCTTTCCAAGGACAACTTTGCCGAATTTGTTCATTTCCTCAAGTCGTTTGTCGTTGCCGTCGTACTCGACTTTAGAAATCACTTTAAAGACTACAGTGAGTCTCCTCTCCTCCCGTACCTTGACGAGCTCGCCACGATGTCCCTCAAACTCCTCCGCCAGACTTACATGCGCAACCTGCGTCTGAAGCTTTTCCCAGAGCAGTTCTGGTACCTCCAGTCTGCTACCGACTTTAGCACGAAATCGGTGATCCCTGTCTTGGGAAGTCTCAGCGACCTTCACGAAAAGCCGTTCTCTGTGTTCGATTCCTCTGCAACTTTGTCCGGCCCGCAGCAGCAGATTAGCAGCATCCTTGTTCTCACGTTCATTCCGTACATGGTCCCATTCGAGCAGCGTGCAGATCTCTTCCATGCACTGATCGATACCGACAAGGAGCGGATTGGCGGCTGGTTTGCTGCCAAGACCCACGGCACGATCTCGAGAGATAACGTGCTCTTCGATGCGTACGACCAGTTTGGTTCCCTACCTGGAGAGCAGTTCAAGCGGCCGCTCTCGGTGGAGTTCCTCAACAAGTTTGGAGAGAAGGAGGCCGGCATCGACGGCGGCGGTCTCACCAAAGAGCTGCTGACAAGTGTCGTCAATTCAGCGTTCATTCCCTCCGAAGAAAACACCGAACAGAATGCCGGATTCCAGTTCTTCGATCACACTTCTGATGCGCAGCTGTACCCCTCGGCACAGTACTTCTTGGAGCTCAAGTACGCGCAGCAGCACCCTGAGCAGACTCGGTACACAATGGAGTCACGCACGTTCATCCTGCAGATGCTAAGGTTCCTCGGTATGGTTGTCGGTAAGTGCCTCTACGAGAATGTCCTCATTGACGTCTCCTTCGCACCTTTCTTCCTCAACCGGTGGGCCTCTGCTCTCAACCAAGAGTCCCAGCGCTACAGGAACTCGTTCGATGACCTCCAGAGCTTCGATCTCGAGCTATACCAGAGTCTCGTCAAGTTGCTCCGGTTCAGCCCTGCGGAAATCGATGCTATGGACCTCACATTCAGTGTAACCGAACGGATGGCCAACCCTGGTACATCCTCATCTGACATGATGACACTCTCGCTCGTTCCTGGCGGCAAGGCCATCCCCGTGACCGCTGCAAACAAGCTGCAGTACGTCTATGCTGTCGCCAAGTACAAGCTCGATCAAAGAATCAGTGTGCAAACATCCCACTTCCTGGAGGGACTGTTCGAGGTGATCCCACCGCAGTGGCTTTCCCTCTTTAATCCTTACGAGTTGCAGACCCTGATTTCAGGCGGCGAAAAAGAGATCGATATCGACGACCTCGAGCGAAACGTCGTATACGGCGGCTACGTACGCCAAGATGAAACTGTTCAGTTCCTGTTCGAGATCCTGCACGAGATGTCTGCCGAGGACAAGTCCAAGTTCCTCAAATTCGTCACCTCGTCGTCCAAGCAGCCGCTGCTGGGGTTCAAAGAGCTCACTCCGCAGTTTGGAATTAGGAACTCCGGCAGTGACCGCGCCCGTCTCCCAACGGCCTCGACATGTGTCAACCTTCTCAAACTACCGGACTATAAAGATAAGAGCCTCTTGCGGCAGAAGCTGTTGTACTCGATCAACGCCAACGCCGGCTTCGACCTCAGCTAAGCAGTCCGAACATTTTATAGAATAATGTATTACGTAATATATCATATACTCTCTCTCTCTCATTGAAATTTAGGTAACGTTACGTTACCGGTCATCTTTTTCAGGTACAGCTCGGAACAACTTCATCACTTTTTTTCAGGCTAATGGCACCACGTCCAGACATTAATACCGTCATAACCAAGGCTGCGCCTTGTGTTCAATACTTCACACCGGCCCAGCCGGCCCCCGCCGGCCAATTGCGGTCGGGGCGCAAAAACACCAAGCTGTTCACCCCACTAAAGATCCGTAACCTGCAATTAGCCAATCGGATTGGAGTCTCTCCAATGTGTACCTACAGTGCCGAGGACGGCGTCGCCACTGACTGGCACCTGGCACATTATGGTCAATATGCGATGCGTGGTCCGTCGCTCGTTATGGTGGAGTCTGTGGCGACGTCTCCCGAGGGTAGGATCACTCCTCACTGCCTCGGAATCTATGGCCCAAAACAGAAGTCGGCGCTAAAGAGGATTGTCGACTTCTACCACACACAGAAAAAGCCTATCGGCATTCAGCTGTGCCATGCAGGATACAGGGCCAGCTGTCTGCCGCTATACTACGATGCATTTGACTACCCCGTCACTAATGATCGCGGCGGATGGCTCGACGAAGTCAAGGGTCCCTCCAGGAACAGTTCGTTCCCGTATGCCAAGGAGCTGACCGAGGACGAGGTCACTAGGCTCGTTCAAGAGTTCAAAGAGGCCATCCGTGCATCCGTCGAAATTGGATTCGATGTGATCGAAATCCACGCTGCGCACGGCTTCCTCATCAACCAGTTCCTCTCCCCCCTTGGTAACCGCCGCACCGATAAGTATGGTGGTAACTTTGACAGCCGGTGCCAGTTCTTGAAAGAGGTCATTGACGTCACGCGCGAGGTCAGGGAGGACACCAAGACCGACTTCCCCATCTGGGTGCGTATATCTGCGAGCGACAACGACGAGAGCAACCCGGATAGCTGGCGAGTCGCTGACTCGATCGAGCTGGCCCCCAAGCTTGTTGAATGGGGTGTTGACGTCATAGACGTCTCCTCTGGAGGAATGTCCGAGTCGAAGCCTCCTCACGTGAGCCAGTCCGACATGGCACACGCTGTCAAGAAAGTTGTCGGTGAATCATGCATTGTCACTGCCGTCGGAGGCATCCGTACTGGCCAGAGAGCTGAGGAGCTCCTTGAAAAGAAGTACTGTGATATGTGCCTCTCTGGCAGACAGTTTTTGAAGGACCCTGGAATGGTTGAGAACTGGGCCGACGAGTTGGGCGTCAAGATTCAGATGAATTTACAGGACGGCTGGTGCTTCAACCAGGTGTGGGATGAGGATGACTCCAAGTTGTAAGGTATTCATAGCAAGATAACTGGGTTTTTTATATACTGTAAGTTCACGGTAGTAGCAAGAAAACACACGTAGTGTGGGTGAATAGTAGTAGGTGATTATAATCAGGACAATTGCGATTGCGGAAGCGATGGCGATGACGATGGCGATGGTTAGGGCTGTTCATTGAATTCGTGTTAAAGCGTCGAGTGTGTGAGTGTGTGTGTCGGTGAAGGTGAAGGTGTATTGAGAGTTGAAGTGTTGTGTCGTTAATGGGTGTAGGTCTTGTTGCCTTCAGAGTTATCCTCCAACTCCACCAAGACGGAGTCTGTGCCTCTCGAGAGAGGCTTAGTGACGATGATTCCACTGACTTCGCAGCGCGTGCCAGGGGTCATTCTGTGGAGGCATTTGATGCCAGCCTTTTGAGTGGAAATGTGGGACTTGAGTTGGTCCTTACGGAAGAAGCCCTTGCCGCAACCCCAGCGGGTGCCGTCAGGGTTGTATCCGAGGCAGACATACGGCTTGGCGCAGACGGTATGCTGCTCGCGGGTGTGGCGGGTGAGGTCTGATTCGCGCTTGAACTGTGCATTGCAGGTGTTGCACGTGAACAGTTTGCCTGCGGCGTGTACACTCAGCTTGTGGGCGATCAGGTTGTGCTTCCGCGTGTAAGCCTTTGAGCAAAGATCACACTTGAACCTTCTGTTTGGGATTCCACCGTTGGCAATACTGTTGACACCGCCTCTGCTTGTTGCGGTAGCAGTGATGATATTGCTGTTAGTGTGGTAGGAGGCAGAAGAGATTGGGTCCGGTGCACTCATTGGGAGCGTGGTGCGAGGACTTGAGTTGTTGTCTAGGGTAATGGCAATCGGGTTGACTGTCGTCACAGAGACCCTTGGATCGGCCATAATCGGATAGGCGCCGCTTGCGGTCATCGACGAGGTCGTCGAAGGGGTGGTTACTCCCTGGGCTCCGGTTCCGTTAGAGCTCGAGGTGGACGTCGAGGAACCGGTTGTGTTTCTAGAAGTAATCGGCATGGACATGACGTTACCAGCCGAGCCATCAGCACCGCGGAACCGCTGGTAGAGTGGGAACATTTGCTTGGACTGGGACTGGGACTGGGACCGCTGCTGCTGAGAGTAATGCCGTTGTTGCGATTGATGCTGATGCTGATGCTGGTATTGGGTGTCGGGCTGTGAGTACGTCCGCTGTGACTGCTTTTGCTGCTGCTGGGACCGTTGGTTCTCCTGAAGCTGCTGCTGTTGTGGGGTATTGACACTTCCCGAGAGCTGGTAGCCATTGTATTGGTACTGCAGCTGGGGTGAGGAGGCTTGGTTGGTCTGAGGTGGTAGCGGCGGAGCGACCAATTGCAGGGTGGAAGCGAGCTGCTGCTGTTGCTGTTGCTGCTGCTGTTGCTGCGGCTGCTGCGAACTTGAGAGCTGGTAGCTCTGGTCGTGGCTAAGTGGAGACTGGAAGTCTGGTTGACTGATATGCTGCTGCTGAGACTGCTGCTGAGGGGACTGGATCAGGTCGGATGCAGAAACCTGCGGGTCGACCTGTTGGTAGGCAAGCTGGAGGCTGGGCTGGCTGTGCCGGTGGGTATTGAGCTGAACGACGGAAGGGTTGCCAGGGATCTGGGCATTGAGCTGTCGAGTCATCTGGCTGGTCATCTGGCCGTTCATCTGGCCGTTCATCTGGCCATTCATTTGCTGACCTGAAAACTGGATGTGTCCGGGGGTGAAAGGGTTATGTCGATCGTGGGCAGTGTTCTGTGAGAAGCCCTGGTCTGGTACGAAGCCGGAGTTGGTCTGGCCACGCACCTGGTCGTTAGCCTGGCCGCCCTGTAACTGGGCAGACTTCGGGGGCAGCCTGCTAGTGGACGGGTAGTAGTACGAGGAGTAGCTTGAGGTTTCCACTGCTGCGGTGGGTGCTGCTTCTGTGGGGTCTGAGTAGTTTGCAGTGAGTGTGGGGTTCTGCTGCAACTGTTGTTGTGTTCCAAAGATGGGCCTCACCTGAGGTGCATATAGGTATAGCGAAGACGTTGCGGTGGTGTATGCGTGTAAGGCGGGTACGGTGTAACCCGGCGGAGGGTCTTTGGGGTGGAATTTAATGGATTTA
>JADIOY010000154.1:5354-25444 GCA_018344475.1 Xiuguozyma silvatica | reverse complement strand
GTAAGCAACCAAGGCATTAAAATGGCATGACACAGGTGATGACAACACTCGTGATAGTGATATGGTGGTAGCCATGATACGATGTTGGCGATATTGTTGGTGATGTTGCTGCTGCTACCGCAATCTTAAGATTGGTCTGAAAAAACTGTATTTTTGATTACGTTAAAACTCCGTAACACTTATTCGGAGAACACGGAGGCAAATGCCCTTCCAAGGATCTCGACACCGTCGACGAGGACCTCGTCTGGGATGTTGAGTGGAGGCAGGAACCGGATGACATTACCGGCGACGGCGATGGTGCAGAGTCCGAGGTCGCGGGCCTTGTCCACGACAGCCTTTGCCTCCTCGCCAACCTCCATACCGAGCATCAGACCTTCGCCACGGATGTCGGTGATCTTGCCAGGGTACTTGGTCTTCAGCTCAGAAAGCTTGGACTTGAGCAGGTCGGACTTCTTCTGGACGTTCTTAAGGAACGTCTCGTCGGCGATGGTGTCGAGAACGTAGCAACCGATACGGGCGGCCACCGGGTGGCCACCAAACGTAGAGCCGTGGTCGCCTGGCTTCAGGACAGAATTGATCTCCTTGCTAACGATGCAGGCACCGATAGGGAAGCCGTTACCAAGAGCCTTAGCCGAGGTAAAGATATCAGGGTGGGCCTCCTTGGGCAGCTTGGCGTGGACCCAGAGAGAACCGGAACGGCCCATACCACACTGGACCTCGTCGTAGATCAGGGCGGCCTTGTTCTTCTGGCAGAGCTTCTTGACGCCCAACAAAAAGTCGTGGTCGACGGGGCGAATACCACCCTCACCCTGAAGTGGCTCGATGATGACGGCACATGTTTTCTCGGAGATCAACTCCTCAACAGACTTGATATCGCCGACGGTGGCAGTCTTGACGCCAGGAACGAGCGGCGTGAACGGAGCCTGATACTTTGGATTCGAGGTGACACTGAGCGAGCCAAAGGTTCTGCCGTGGAACGAGGTCGTGAAGCAGATGATCTCGGTCTTGTCAGGAGAGATGCTCTTACCGTACTTTCTAGCAAACTTCAGGGCGGCCTCGTTGGCCTCAGTGCCAGAGCTGCAGAGGAACACGTTCGAGGCGTTGTACATGCCGCCAAAGGCCTTGGTCTTCTCGACCAGCTTGGAGGCAAGTGCGTAGGGCCACGGAGTTGGGCAGGCCATTGAAGAGTGCAGCAGCTGCGATGACTGCTCCATGATGATCTTGGTAATACCTGGCTCGCAGTGGCCAAGACTGTTGACAGCGATGCCGGCAAAGAAGTCGATGTACTTCTTTCCGTCGATGTCCCAAAGGTAAGGGCCTTCGCCCTTGACCATCAGGACGTTCGGCGGCCGGCAGGTGCCGATGATAGCCTTAGCATTGGTGAGGGTGGTCTCTTTGTCGATTTCGGTGACAGTCATAGTGTGTACGGATGGTGTTTGTTTGGCGGAACCATATTATTCTTTTACTATGTGAGGTTTATATGTGGCCTCCAACTTTCCAGTCCCCTCGGCCGACCCAAAAGGGGGCCCTACGAGTTACCATAATTAGTAAATTTCTCAATACGCTCAGTGCCGCTGCAGTGACAGACGTAACTAGGAATTTCTAGGAGAGATGCGGAGCCGTAGTCCCGAAGGCCAAAATAATGCTGATATGGGATGCCGAAGGGCAGCACGGGAAGAATAGGCAGAATGCGCCGTACACGCCGAATGCGCCGAACCTCGCCGTATGCACATTACCGTCACTGTCTGCACAGCACTGTCAATACTATTGGTGGGTTATACCGATAAGCTATCATTGTATTCTTTACATAGGATTAAACTCGGCATCGGATCCGTAGACATCGATGCCCCAGTCAGGGTTCAGGTATCTCTTTGCACGGGTTTTGTATATTGCACTGATCTCCTTGACGTCGGCCTCCTTCAGGTCGACAACCTTCAAATTCTCCTGGATTCTCTTGGCACCAACCGACTTTGGCAGAACGACGGTCTTTCTGGCCACGGCCCAGCTGATGGCGATGCAAGCAGGGGAGACGTCGTATTTTTTGGCCATCTCGACCAGTGCCGGGTCCTTGGTCAGCGGGGCGCCGTTCGAACCCAGAGGAGAGTAGGCCTCGACTACGATGCCTTGGGACTGACAGTACTCAACAAGCTCGTGCTGCGGGAGGTGAGGGTGGATCTCACACTGGTTGATTGCAGGTTTGATGGTGATCTCCGGGTCTTCGGCGAGCCGCTTGATCTTTGGCAGGTTGAAGTTGCAGACACCGATGGCCTTCGTGTAGCCTTTGGCGACAAGCTTCTCCATCAGCTTGAATGCGTCGATGTAGCTGAACTCTTCGAAGGGAATGAGCTTTCTGTGGCCGTTCTCGTCGACAGGCATCAGGCCTTCGCCGCTGACCATGGCCAGTGAGTGGTGCATTAGGTACATATCAACGTAATCCAGTTGCAACCGCTCGAGGGACTCCTGGATGGCCCAGTCAGGGTTCCGATAGTCGCAGGGACAGATCTTGGTCGTGACAAACAGGTCGCTTCTCTTGATCTCAGGGTGGGCCTTCAGGAAATCGTTGATGGCCCGGCCGACAGACACCTCGTTTCTATAGATTCTGGCCGTGTCGATGTGCCGGTAGCCGGACTCGAGGGCACAGGTGACGGCATCGTAGCACTCGTCGGGGGAGGCTCTCCAGGTTCCGAGGCCGATGAGGGGAATTGAGGCGCCGCTGTTGAGCTTGATGGTCTGATGGCAGGTTTCTGGGGTCATGGTTAGGGTGAGGAGGAAATTGGTGATGTATTGGCCAACTGACACCCTTCCTTCATGATGCTCCTTATATTCCTCGAGGCCGACACAGATTAGGAAATGGCGAGTTAGGAAACTGCCAGTTTCAGAACGGGCAGTTAAAACACCTACGGCTCTTCCGCCGTGCCGCTCGCCGCCCCGTCCACGCACGGACAGAGCGCAAAAACGCAACCTGGCTTCCCAGCACCCATTTTTTTTTCCAAGTTGATCAGTCGAAGTCGAGCACTTCAGAAAATCCCAGTATCCTAGCAGCCTACAGGATGAACACACCAGTGGTAGCCTCCATAACCTCGCCAACGTCGACGCGGCTCTTTTCAGCCTCTTGCCGCTTCAAACACTCCTCCAAGAGCTGCACGGTTTTGTCAATGTGCAGCCCCCAGCGCTCCTCGCGGTACTCCTTCAACTCGTCGAGGATCCACTTCTGGTAGATGACGTCAGTCGTTTCAATGCCTGCAAAGAACAGTGGGACGGGCCAGAGCGGCGTGCCTGGAACTCCAGAGCCAGCGATCTCTCGCATTTTGACGGCGATCTTAAGGATTTCAGAGGCCGCCTTCTGGCACTTCTCGGAGGTCCTCACGGCGGGCCGACGAACGCGGTCGAACAGAATGACGGCAGAATACGCCAGGGCGTTGGACATGTAGCACCCGTACTGGACGTTCTTGCCCTGGTGCGTGAATTTGAACAGCTTCTGGTTCTCGACAAGTAGCCGGTCAATCTCTTGCTCCAACGAGTTCGAGTCGAACTCCGTAGAGTTACCGCACTGGTTGAGCCAGTTCCTCAACCGGATCAGTCGGCCGAGCATCATCATGTCCCGCATCGAGATGACGAGGATCTGGTCTATTAGAGAGTCCTCCTCGCTGAACTTGGAGGGGTAGTAGCTTCCAAAGACGTCGCTCGAGACGCCTGTCGTCTGTCTGACCATGTTGGAGGCCTGGTCGTCGTAGACTTTGGAAGTCACCAGGTAGTCGATGTTCGGGTTGCGCTTCTTCTTCTCCGAGGAGGCGATGTAGTCGGGGAAGCTGATGTTGCCCGTGAACAGCGCCGAACGGATATCTGTGTGTAGAAGCATCGAGAGGATCTGGTATGCAAAGGGGCTGAGTCGGGGTTTCGGGCCGTCACCGGGTGCTTCCTTGACAAAGAACTGGCCAATGCTGAGTTGGGACCAGATCTGGCGCAAGATCCGCTTCGAGTGCCTCGTGCCGACGGCGATGTCGAACTGGATCAAGAAGTTGCACGTGCACAGGAGGTGCTCGCAGGGAACGTCGCTCTCGAGGAAGTTAGTGTGCATCACAGTGTTGAGGGCCTCCTCCCAGTACTGGTAGGCGATCGTCGGCGGCGTATCCTCCTGGAGCGAGAGGTTCAATGCAGACCAGGCCAGGATGGCGTACTTGAGGGGCTTGTACTGGGCCGCGAGCGTGTTGCCCATGTATGCGTAGATGTTCCACTCGGGCGTCTTCAACGAATGAAAGTGGGTCATGAACTGCGCATAGTGCATGATCAGCCGGATCTCGTTCTGACTGTTGTACTGCTGGAACGCATTGTCGGCCTCCGTCAAAGGAGGTACCATGGCCTCTTTCTTTTCAGACGAAGGTGTGTCATCGTTGGACGGCACCTCCTCCAGCCCAACCTCTTCAAAGTCGTCGAAGAAGTTGAAACTATCCTCGGCGGTGCCCTCTTTTAATCCTTGGAAACCGTAACTCGCCGCCGGCTGGATCAGATCTGTCAACTCCTGCTCGAAAATCAGGGGCATGTTCACTACAGAGGGGAAGTTGATGGAGGCAGAGCTCGAGGGGTCGGTCTTCTTGACGCCCTTCTTGTCGAACCTGATCCGCGACATTCCAGGCACATTCAGCTTGCGTGATCGCTGCCCATTAATCGTCCGGGACGTCTGGTCGACAAACTTGATGCTGCTATAATGAGGAGACATGCTGTTGCTCAGTGACTATAAATCTGCGGAAGTGGGTTCTCTTATTTATTATATATGCGGCGCGAAATTGAAGAGAGTCAGCCAGAGCCGGTTTTTTTTTTTTTTTTCTGCGAGACGTTATCGACGCTTAGAAAACCTCGCTAGCAGCAGGTAGCAGAAGAGCGTCACGACGGAGGTGCAGGACGTCAAAATAAAGGCACTTCTGTAACAGCCTTTCCCCTCGAGACAGATTTTGGCCTTTTCTCCAGACCCGATATCGACGCAGCTGGAGTGCGAGTCGAGGTACGACCCGAAGTACCGGCCCATGGCAAGGAAGAGAGGGACATGGCCGGTGCCTAGGAAGGCCCAGGTGGTGGCAAAATTCTGGGGGCCGAAAAGCTCGGCAATCACTGACGGCAGACCCCCCCACACACAGCCGTACGAGAGCCCCATCAGGGCCGACGTCACCGTCAGCGACTGAATGCTGTTGACAACGAGCACCGCCAGGTGGCCCACCGTCGTGCCGGCAATCGCAACCACAATGACCCAGAGCCTGCTCACATTGAGCGTCTTGCGCAGGTAGTCGCTCAGCGCGCCTGAGCACACCCGTCCCAGGAAGCTGCACATCGACACGACCGACACTTGCAGGGCCTGGTTGGCCTCAATGAGTGCTGGACTGACCGCCGGGTTCGTCCTCTGGAGCTGTGCCTGGACGATGAACCCGATAGAGAGCGAAAAGGTCTCGGAGGTGCAGAGGGAGAGTGAGTTTAAGGTCCAGTGAATCATGTACAGTTTGTCCGCCAGGAGGAACTTGAAGTGCTCAGCCACGGTTCTTTTTGGTCTGGTCACCTTTTTGAGAAATGGAGTGGTCTCTGTGGGGGTGGCCACAGCAGGAGTGGCAGGAATCGTCACGGCCGCAGTGGCAGGAACCGTCGTCACAACCGTCGTATCATCCACAATAGCATCCTCCCCTATCGGACTCCCATGCAGTACCATCTGGTAGGCCTTCAGCTTCTGCGGAGACGGTGACGTCGAGATGTAGAACCCGACGCCGCGGCCATGGTCGCGGTCGGTTGAGTTGCTTCGCGGGATCTCGACGGGGGTGGAAGAGTAAGAAGAGTGTGAGGACGATCTAGAGTGCGAGGAAGATCTAGAGTGCGACGAAGAGGATACCTCAGACAATGTCGACACCTCAGACAGCGTCGAGAACATCGACGTCGTCGAGTTGCTTCGCACGAGGTTCACCTCTGCCAGAGAGCCCCGGTGGCCCTTCAGGAGGTACTGCAAACCCCTGTTGTTCTGCTCGCTCTCGACATCGTTCGAGTCTATGACACCACTGGCGTGGTGCTGTCCAGGGTCCTCTGGCTCAAGGATTCTCACAAAGTATGTTCCCGCTAGGAGAACTCCACCGGAGAAGAGCGCAATGAAGCGGAGGAACCCACCCATATCGCTCGGGAAGAACTCGGTCATGACGAACGCATAGAACAGCGGCGCCAGGCCGTACGTCGAGATTGGGCACGCATTGGCCAGACCTTTGTTGTGAGGGAAGTTCACCGTTGAGACCTTCAGGGTAGAAAAATACGCCAGGCTCGATCCAAAGCCTCCGTTGATCATCCCGACGATGATCGGGGCCATCCGGTGCCATTGGCCCACGTACGTCATATGGAGCACCCAGAATCCAGTTAATTCGAACAGTGCACCCAGGGCAGTTGCCCATTGAGGTCCGACCTGGTCAATGAGCAGCCCGGCGACAATTCCACCCACCGTTCCGCCCAAGATTGCCGCAGAAGAGAAGTAGGACGACTCGGTGGTCGTGAACCCCGTCCTCGCGATAAGCTGCGGCGCGTAGAGGCTGTACAGCAGTGAGGTTCCGCCAGCTAGTGCCACCAGTGACGACACCGCCAATGACACAAGTTTGAACTGCACCATTTTGGAATGGTGACGTTTAGCAGTATGCAAGGATGTCCAACGATGTCCAAGAGCTCGATCCAAGATCTTGCCAAGGCCGGAGCCGCGCGCTATCTCTCTCAGATGCGCGCGGCTTTTTATTTTTTTTTTCTCCCCCGACCTGAAATCTCGGAATTTCTCCAGACCGTTTTCAAGGCAGTGCTATGGCCCTGGGCTACGGTTATCAGACTCAGGGATAGCCCGAAGAGGGAATCGATGGGCTCCAATAGGAAATTTGCCGGTTTGGGCATCTCCGTTGATAAGCACGGGCGTTTTTCCAATCCTGTCTGCAAAGAGAAATATCCGTTTGAAGAGTGAGTGAGGGCCTCGGTGTTGATACCGTTAAATATGAGTTTCCTCGCCCAATTTTAGGGGATCGATGACAATCTAGTCACACACACAGCAACAAAACAACTAAACCAATGGAAAAGCTCAGCATTTACGACGACGAGAACCCCTACGCCGAGAAGAAGGACAGAAAGCTCGGAACCCTGCAGGAGATGTGGGGCGCCGGCCCTGGCTTCTGCGGAGTTAATACTTTCGCCCACTTCAAGCACCAGCAGGTGCTTCTTGAACCCGAGACCACTTTCGACATCGGTATCATCGGCGTCCCCTTCGACACTGCCACCAGTTACCGCCCTGGCGCCCGCTTCGGCCCTAGAGCCATCCGCCAGGCCTCGCAGCGCCAGAGCGAGGGTCGTGGCTACAACCTTCGCGCCAGCTACAACCCGTACAAGGAATGGGCCACCATGATGGACTGCGGCGATATCCCAATCACACCAACTTCCAACGAGGTCGCCCTCGAGCAGATGACCGCCGCCTTCGACGAGCTTCTGCTGAGACGCAAATCCGCCGCCGACGCCACACACCCTCCAAGATACATTGCACTCGGCGGTGACCATGCCATCATCCTGCCACACCTGCGGGCACTCTTCAAGGTCTACGGTAAGATCGCCGTCATCCACTTTGACGCCCACCTCGACACCTGGCGTGCCACCAAGAGGACTGGCTACTGGGACTCCAACAAGACCCGGTTCAGCCACGGCTCGATGCTCTGGATGGCCCATGACGAGGGCCTCCTCAGTGATGATTACAACGTCCACGTCGGTCTCCGGGCCCGCATTGCTGGCAAGGCCATGGAGGACTACGAGGAGGACACCAGCCAGGGCTGGATGCGGTTCAGCACCGACGACGTCTGGGAGAAGGGAATCGGCGGAATGAACGGCATCTGCAAGACCATCAAGGAGAGAATTCCAAAGGACTTCCCGGTCTACATCTCCCTCGACGTCGACTGCATGGACCCCGGATTCGCTCCAGGTACTGGTACCATCGAACCCGGCGGAATGGCGCCAAGAGAGGTCATTCACCTGCTCCGTGGCCTCGGCGACCTCAACCTCGTTGGAGGTGACGTCGTCGAGGTTGCTCCAGACTACGACCATGCCGAGATCACCGCTACTAACGCCTCTCAGGTCGTCTTCGAACTGATCACCACCATGGTCGAGAAGGGCAAGCCCCTTCCAACTCTCCAGCAGAAGGCCGCTGCCAAGTCTGCTTGATTTCGCAGGCCTAGTATAGGTTCCATTATAGAAATGTCTACTGCAAAAGCTACATACAATGCTGGGGATAGCAAAGTTTATTAGTGTAACGGGAGGACTCAATGGAGTCCTCCCCTCCCCAATAATTACGAAACTAGATAGTGTGCCCCGTCACCTCCGTCACCTCGGTCATCATCATCACCTCCGTCACCTCCGTCACCTCCATCGCCTCCTTACCTCCTTACCTCCATCGCCTCCTTACCTCCGTCACCTCCATCGCCTCCGTTACCTCCGTCGTCGTCGTCGTCATCATCGTCTTTACCCTTGACGCACGGACCTCTTCAGTATTACTCCAGCGCTGTAGTTGTTTCCCGCTTCCGTTGGCCCCAATGGAGCTGCCATGTTCCAGGTTATTGTTGCAGGAAAGAAGGGTCTCTGTTAGTAAGCTGTGTAGGATTCGTCAGGACTTTTGCAGAAGGTGGCACCCTTGAGAGACAGGCCGAAGAGAATCGAAACAGGAGAGTTCACAGGGGAGCAGTGCTCGCTGAGAGCATCTTCCTTTCCGGTGCTGCTGGGATGGCGAGTCCCAGGCTGGCTGTGGAATGTTGGAAGTAATCTCTGGCGAACTAAATCCCTGTCGCCTCTCTCTTTCCCAGCCTCGTCGTACGGCAATACGACTGCAGGGCCAGGATGTTTGAGAAGGACAGGAGAACCTGTTCTACGTTCCTCCAGTTAGGAGTTCTTTCGGCGGCATCTTCAAAAGGAGGCCACTAGGTGCATCAGTCCATTGGAAACCTACCAGCTTACCAGCTGAGAGGCACTCTGCTCAGAGTGAGAGAGAAGGGCTGTTGCCAGAGGAAGTTGTGTTTTCTCTGGCAAGCTGACGCTCTGCCTCAGCCTGAGCTTTCCGTAACTCATCGTCGATAACCTTCATGTAACGACGCATAAAATCGCATGGAGGAGGCTTACCGTCTGCAACAGAAGTGCCCTGGGTGTCAGAAGGCGCAACCTTCTGAGGAGGGGTTGGTGTGGACACGCGCTCTTTAACAAAGGAAGGTGGAGGCTCGCGTCCGTAGAACAGCGGGAGAGTAGGGCTGTCGTCAGAACTGACGACGCGGTGGCGATGGTGTCTGTGCTTGTGAGAATGTCTTTCCTTTTGAGGCACCTCAGTGGTAGGGGCCTCAGCTGGAGGGTTCTCAACGGCACAGACATCAGAAGGAAGTTCAGCCTCAGCCTGAACTCGCTGCAACTCATCGTCGACAAGCTTCATGCAGTGACGCATAAGATCGCAGGGAGGAGGGGTTGGAGTGGACACGGGCTCTTTAACAAAGGAAGGTGGAGGCTCGCGTCCGTAGAACAGCGGGAGAGTAGGGCTGTCGTCAGAACTGACGACGCGGTGGCGATGGTGTCTGTGCTTGTGAGAATGTCTTTCCTTTTGAGGCACCTCAGTGGTAGGGGCCTCAGCTGGAGGGTTCTCAACGGCACAGACATCATCAGCAAGGGTCTCAGCGACAAGGGTCACAGCTTCGGAGACATCCGCATCGCGAACCTCGGTGTCAGGGACCTCGGCATCTTCAGCGTCAGCGATGTCAGCATCAGCATCAGGGACGTCAGCATCAGCATCAGGGACGTCAGCATCAGCATCAGGAACCTCGGTGTCAGGGACCTCGGCATCTTCAGCGTCAGCGAGGTCAGCATCAGCATCAGGGACGTCAGCATCAGCATCAGGAACGTCAGCATCAGCATCAGGAACCTCGGTGTCAGGGACCTCGGCATCTTCAGCGTCAGCGAGGTCAGCATCAGCATCAGGGACGTCAGCATCAGCATCAGGAACGTCAGCATCAGCATCAGGAACCTCGGTGTCAGGGACCTCGGCATCTTCAGCGTCAGCGAGGTCAGCATCAGCATCAGGGACGTCAGCATCAGCATCAGGAACGTCAGCATCAGCATCAGGAACCTCGGTGTCAGGGACCTCGGCATCTTCAGCATCAGCGAGGTCAATGTCAGGGATCTCAGCAGCATGGTCGCTATCATCAGCCGATGTTTTCCGGAACACCTTCTTGATCTTAACTGCGAATCTCTTGCCCTTGTGATTGGACTTGGACTTGTCATGGACAGTAGACTCACTGGAAGGTTTGGAATGCTTGCGGTGGCGGCGGCTGTGGAAGAACTTGAACTTTGACTTCGGCTTGGACTCAGGATGAACCTCTGGCTCGGCATCTAGCTCGGTGGTGAGCTCGCCAACAGGCTCCGGCTCGACGACGGACTCAGATCCAAGGATAGCTGGGTTGAGTGGGTCATCTGCTTTCTTCTCCTCAATAGGGATGACGCTGGCGGGTGAAAATTCAGCGGTATAGAGGAGGGGAGTGCGTGGTGGAGGAGGGGTGAATGGGACAGGGCTGTCAACATCAGGGAAAGGGATGTTAGCTTCAGCATCAGGGATGTCAACATCAGCATCAGGGATGTCAACATCAGTGAGGCCAGAATCAGGGTCAGGGATAGGGATCTCAGGGTCAGGGACCTCGGCGGCATGGTCGCAGTCATCGCTCGGCTTCTTCCGGATCAGCTTCTTGATCCTGGCTGCGAATCTCTTGCCGATGTGCTTGGACTCAACTTCAACATCAGCGACGTCAGCTCCATCATCAGGGATGTCAACATCAGGGAAAGGGATGTCAACGACAGTGATGTCAGAATCAGCGACAGGGATGTTAGATTCAGCATCAGGGATGTCAGCTGCAGCATCAGGGATAAGGAACTCAGAGTCAGGGACCTCGGCGGCAAGGGTCTCAGAGTCATGGTTGTCAGAGTCAGGAACGTCAGCTTCAACATCAGGGATGTCAATGTCAGGGATCTGAGCGGCATGGTCGCAGTGATCGCTCAGTGTCTTCCGGATCAGTCTCTTGATACCGACAGCGAATCTCTTGCCAATATGCTTGGACTCAGCTTCAGCATCGGCGATGTCAGCTTTAGCATTAGGGAGGTTAGCTTCAGCATCAGGGACCTCGGCGACAAGGATCTCAGCGTCGGGGATGCTAGTGTCAGGAACATCAGGGGCAAGGACCTTGGTGGCAGGGGTTTCAGTGGTAGGGATCAAGGTGGTAGGGATCAAGGTGACAGGGGTCACGGTGACAGGGGTCTTGGTGGCAGGGATCTTGGTGGCAGGGGCCTCAGCGGTAGGGATCTCGTAAAGAGGGACCATACAGCGGCAAAGCGGGAAGACGAAGGGGGGGCCAAAATTCCGCCTCTTGCCAGGCGGATTAACGCGGTACCGAGTCATATTCAGCCTCGAGTCGATGTCGTCAAGCCATTCATAATACCTGGGAACAGGCTGGTGAGTTCGCAGCTTCCATTCGCATTCCTCGACGAATGCTATGAGCTCCTTCGTCTTCTGGGTCACGACAAAGTCGATCGGCCAGTACTCGAGGGGGTTCCAGCGCAGGTCCAGTGAGAGAAGTCCAAAGTCGTAAATCCGGTGGAACTCGAGGAATTTGAAGTCCTCCAGCTCCTGCTTGAGGTCACGGAAGTACCACAGAAGCCAGTTGGCGCGAGAACAGTCAATGGACTTGTCCATATACCAGTAGGTGACCTTTTCGAACTCAGCCCGCAGCGCCGACCGGTGGGCGTCGCGGAGTGAGTCGTCCCAGTACTCGGCATCTCTTCTCAGGTGGATGCTGTAGTCCACAGGAGAGATGCACTTGCTGAGGCGGTCGAGAAGGGAGGGGCGGATGATGGAAGGGGAATTGCGGTGGCTAGCACGGCGTGCCGAACGGTGAAACAGACGCCAGGTGGGAGCAGGAAACGAGTTGAACTCGGCAGACACCTGGGCGGGAGTCTCAGACGTGGGGCAGACCGTGGTTTGCTTGCAATTGCTAACAACGTCAGGGGAAACAGACATTGTCATGAAGAAGAACCGGTGAAGAGAGGAGCGAAACAAGGTGGGG
Organism: Xiuguozyma silvatica; assembly: GCA_018344475.1. Lineage (NCBI taxonomy): Eukaryota > Fungi > Ascomycota > Pichiomycetes > Pichiales > Pichiaceae > Xiuguozyma > Xiuguozyma silvatica. Next base: position 13,325 of record JADIOY010000154.1, on the reverse strand, counting down.
GCCAGGGGGGACTTTTTTAAGCGCTAGGTGGCAGGCCCCGGAGGGTGGAGCGAGCCGTTAGGAGAATCCCTGAGAGAATCCTTGGGAGGCTTGCCGCGATAGGAAATTTTAGGGATAGACCCAAAAAAGGCCTAGGAAAAAAAGTCGATTCTTGACTCTCTTTTAGTAGTGCCCTTTAGCACAGACCATTTCGGTTACGGCCATATCTAGGGGAAAGCACCGTTTCCCGTCCGATCAACTGTAGTTAAGCCCCTAAGAGCCCGACCGAGTAGTGTAGTGGGAGACCATACGCGAAACTCGGGTGCTGTAATCTTACTTTTTTGCCCCCCCTCTTCCCCACCTCTTCCCCGGCAAACCGTCGAGCCGATCGACCCTTCTCGAACGTTCTCAATTTCTCCATCCCCGCTGGACTCCTGCCCTCCTACCGTCGCTTCGCGGGGGAACCGCAGTGATAAAAACAGACGTGAAGAATCTCCTCCAATCTTTGATTTTTCCAACCCCCCCCTATATTTAATTAATTAGCTAAACTATGGGAAGCGTTTCTAACAGAGAATTGGCTGGGCTGATCGTCCAGTTCCTCGACAGCACCTTGAAGAACAACGAGGTGCCAACCGACAACCGCGACTCGCTCGACTTTGCCATCGACAGCGTCGCCGACGCCTTCGGAATCGACCGCGACACCGTCGGTGTCGCAATCAAGGGCCGTTTCGGAGACAAGGACCTCAAGTCCATTGTGGACGCTGGCGTCGCCTCGCCGGCCTCCAGCACCTCTGCAGGTGGTGCTAAGGCTACTACGGCTGCTTCTTCTGCATCTGAAGGCTCCGCTGGCTCCACTGGCGCCTCCTCGTCGGCCTCCGCTGCCGAGGAGAAGAAGCTTGCTGGCAACAAGGCCATGGCCGCCCAGAAGTACGAGGAAGCCGCCAAAGAGTACTCTGCCGCCATCGAGCTCGACGGCTCGAACCCGGTCTACTACTCTAACCGTGCCGCCGCATACAGCTCGCTCCGCAAGCACGACCTGGCCCTCAAGGATGCCGAGAAGGCCATCGAGCTCGACCCAGGCTACGCCAAGGCATACTCCCGCCTGGGCCTCGCCAAGTACGCTCTCGGAGACGCCAAGGGCGCCATGGATGCCTACAAGAAGGGCCTCGAGGTCGAGGGCCCTCAGGTCTCTGCTGCCATGCAGCGCGGCTTCGAGACCGCCAAGCGCAGAGTCGCAGAGCAGATGGCCTCCTCGCTCGGCGCTGACGAGCTTGCCGAGGAGTCCGGTGCCTCTAGCACCGGCGCCTCTTCCGGCTCGGGCAACCACGGATCGGCTGCGACCTCTGGTGTCGACAGCGGCTCGTCTGCTGCCAACCCATTCGCCGGCCTCGGTGGCCTCGGCGGTGCCGGCGGCCTCGGCGGCCTCGCTGACATGATGAACAACCCGCAGGTGATGCAGGCTGCTCAGCAGATGATGCAGAACCCTGACGCCCTCAGAAACATGATGAACAACCCTCAGCTCCGCCAGATGGCCCAGAACATGGCAGGAGGTGCCGGCGGCGCCGGCTCCGGAGCTGGCTCTGACGCCAGCGGTGCCGGAACTCCTTCGATGGCCGACCTCATGAACAACCCAATGCTGCAGAACCTTGCCTCTCAGTTCATGCAGAACATGGGCGGCAGACAGCAGTGAGCCAGCAGTGAGCCAACTCATTTATACTCTATAATGTATTGATTTGTTACTTCTTACGTAGAAAAGCTCTGTGCCGAGTTCTCGGCCATCTCTTTTTGTAGCCGCAGCGCACGCAGCTTTCCCTCGGCAAGCTCCCGGAACGCCTGCCGCAGGTACCGTTCACGGAACTCGTACAGGTTCGCCAGCTCCGTGCATAGCTGCTCGTAGTCCGACTTGAGCTCGATGTTCAGCAGCACCATCCGGTTCTTCAGCTTCTTGAACTGCTCGATCAACTTGTTGGCGTTCTCCTTGCGCCGTTTCTCGATCACTCCAGAGAAGTATCCGCCGTTCGACTCGAACAGAGACGTGATGGCTCCGTCGGCTGAGGCAACGGTCGCACTCACAGTTCCCGACTTCGAGGAATCCTTGAGGTTGCTTCCCAAAAGCTCGTCAATCTCTCCGATGATGTTCTCGACGGCGGTGCCCTCGCTGCTTTTTCCCACTGCCGCTTCGGCGCGCACGATTCCGGCCAACTGCTGGCCGACTTCCTTGATCTCACCGTATATCTGCCACCAGCTTCCGATCTTGCTGTCGACAAACGCAGTGATCTGGATGCTTAACTCCTTGACACTGGCACCAACGAACTTTAGCGATTCTTCAAACGACTCCTTGTTGAAGCTAGGAATCACCTCGTGCTGGCGTGCAGAATCCTCTGTCATACCGAGAAGCACCTCCTTAGGAATGCAGTCGAGCTGCTTGTTGAGCCCCGATGCGGTGCCATCGTTGGCCACGAGGTAGACAAAGTTGTCTGTGATGTAGTCGAGATCGTTGTACTTCAGACCCAAGAATACGATGCCACGGTAGAGTCTCTCAATGGCCCGGTTGAGCTTGATCAATTCGGCGTTCGAGAAGCGCAGGAACGACTTGTACGACCCGATATCTTCGGGCCTCAAAAGGTAGCTCTTCGCTGGGCGTTCTAATATGTCCTGACGGGCGCTGGCCTTACCTTGCTTCATCGTCTTGAGATACTCCATCTCATGGATCGGCTGTTGCATAGTGATAAAATCTTGTGTGATGACCGAACCTCTAGTGGTTGGATTCAGCGCAACGGCTCTCATGAGCATGTTGGCATTGAGCAACAGCCTGTCCAGTCGGAACTTCCTCGAATAGTTGACGTTGGCGTATCCAACAATGCCAAATTCAGGAAGCCAGAGCCCACCGTCTCCAAGATACGTGTTCGGGTACCACATCTTAAGGAGCCGTATAAACTTACAGAAGTCGGCATAGGTATGAACAACGAAGCCTCCTTCGTTGTTGCCCTCATTGTACCAGTTGATGTAGATGCACAACTCATTGTTTGGACCGTTCTTGGTCCGCATGCAGTAGATGATCGTGTCGCCACTCTTGCTTCCATAACGCAGAGAGCACTCCCTGTCCAACAGGCTCATGATCTTTCTATTGTTGATCTCGTTAGGGTCCTGCTGGTCCTCGATCCGGTCGACTTTGACATAGTCCTGCGCGACAAGGTGATATTTCGGATCGCACCGCCAGAGGTCGAGGCGGTCGTCTTCAATGATTGCCTCGACGTTGCTGAGACGGTTGTACCGGATGAACTGACTCAAAGGGGTCTGCTCGCTGTCATTCAAACTGTTCAAGTTCAAGCCAGCGAAACGATCCAGAAACAGCGACAGGTTCTTGCCATTCTTGATGGCATGGACAAGTGTATTGCCTCTATTGTCGACGTGATCCAAGTCATTAAATCTGAGACCATGAGACCTGTACCAACCAGCAACGGCATCAATCGTGTCCGCCACAAGCTTGTCGTAGTTTGAGTGGTCGTAACATCTGACGATAGCAAAGAACGGCGTCTTGCCTCCAACGTCTTTAGCCCTCCAGTCAACGTACGGTCCGAACAGAGGAATCAGACCAGCACAGTGGAACAGGTAGTGTCCTAGGTTCCGGCCACGGTCATCCAAGGTGTTGGAGTACGCAGTGATCTCCTCAGTAGTGCCTTGCAGGATGGCATCTGCAATATATTCTGTGGCACCATGCTTCAGTTGCAACGCAGCGCTGAGCAAGGTTGTACCGTCGACAGTGACGTCCTCTAAGATATCGTCCAAGGTGAAGATGTTGATAAACTTCAAAAGGCACTCCAAGAGTTCGGCATTCTCTTGCAAGAGCCCCACCATCAAGATGGACTCTCCTTGCAGAGTTCTGCTCCGAATGAAACTGTCGCTGGCGATATCACCATCCTCAAACTTGGCCAGCCGCTTTTTAATCTTCTTGAGGATCTTGCCGTCATTCGAAGAGTCGTTGACCGAGTTTTCCTCGTTGCTGTCCGAAGAGACGCCCTTCAGCAGGGAGAGGAATTCGGCGTTGGCAGACGAGTATTCTTGCAGTTTCCCAGCAGACTCCGGGTCGTTGATATACTGCACGACTGCCTCAAAGGACGCCAGAACGTAACCTTGCGATCCGGTCTCCAGCTCATCTTCAGAATACGCAAAGAGCTTGGTAAACTCCAAGTGGGCATTAACGTTCTGAACGGCGGCACGTGCAACGACCAACGTTGCCTGTGAGATCAGAGAGTCCGCATCGAGAGTATCGTCTGCTCCAGTGAGGGTCTTGAACGTTGTGTTAATCGTCTCCAACTTTGCTCTCGACGTTGGAGACACGGACAGCTTCTTCAGGTGGCCGATTGCCTCCAAGATATGCACCTCGATACTTCTCCGCTTTGTCGGAGAGGACAGCAGAGGATCAGGAAGGCCGACCTGATTCAGCGACAGACATTGCAGAGTGGGGTAGAGTGAATTGATGCTCTTATCGATGTCGCTGTGGCCGGAAAGAAGCTTGACAAAGACAGGCCAGATCTTGTCGTAGAGGTTGTGCTGGATGTAGTCGTAGAGGGACTCCTTGAGGTCAGCCCCAGGGAACTTGTCGTGGATCTTGCGGAGGAGTGCCTCGGATGTGACAGAGTTTACTATGGCTGTAGCTTGGGCGACCGAAAGAGTAAACTGGCGGACGAGCTCGTCGGTAGACTGGCAGGAGTCGGCGTTGAACGACTGGAACAGTTTCTGGAAGTGAGGGGCCAATTTGGCGGCGAGCTGCGGGAACTGAGAGAGAATGAGGTCGAATGCGACGACGGATCCTTTCGAGTCAACGACACGTGCTGGCTTGGCCTGCGCGGATTCCATGGCGGAGGGCAACAGCACGGGCGCGTGCCTGCTGAGACCGCGCCAGACCGGGTTTCCCGTGAGGGCCTCTTCGAGGTAGGCGACGTGGAAGGTGGTACCAAAGGGCAGGTAGTTTGCGAAGGACTTGAAGACGGCCTGGCGGGAGATCTTGATGGAGAAGTCGTGCTTGAAGCCCTTGACGTTGCTGACCAGGTTCTTGCGGATCGTGAGGATGCGGCGCGAGAGCGTCGGGAAGTTCCTGAGCTGCTTGGCCTTGAGTGCTGCACTACCCGAGGTCGATGACGATGACGAAGAAGAAGAAGATGATGCGGCCACAGCGGCGGCTGCAGAGATCGTGTTCGAACCGGGGCCCTGTGTGGCGGCGAGCGTGGCAGCCTTGACGCTGATGTTGATTATATGGGACTGGAGAAACTCGGTCGTTGTGCAGAGGTCCTTGTACGGCTGGCCGGAGTCCTGGTCGATTGCGAGCAGCAGGAACTTTGTCTCCGGGACGAGCAGAACATAGTCTGCCGGTCTGGCTGCGAGGACCGAGAGAATGCTCTGGAAATGGCCGTGGAGCGGGTTGTTAAACAGCGCATTGAGCATTGGGTTTCCGAGCAGTGGGAGATGTTTCTGCTGGGACCGAACAAGGGTAGGGGTTGCCGGGTTGGGCGTTGCCGGCGACGACAGGTCGGACTTGATAGTCCCGCTTCGTGTAGTTCTAGTGTCAAGAGCGGACGGCAGCCTTTGGGACACTGGAGTCACTGGTGAAGAGGGCCTATTTGGCCCATTTGGCCTATTTGGAGCTGTTTGGGGTCCGATGGGGGGAGTACCGGCGGGTTCCGGCCCAGACACGCCACCCAGCAGCGGCAGCCTGGCAGAGTGATCGGGCGTGGATTCCGGCGCTGACATTTGCAGAGTGGGAAATGTATAAATTGACCTGTCTATGGTAAAAAAGGTGACAGGTCACAGCCACTCCTTAGTATATATAAATAGTGAGAGATGATCCTCACTGAGGGCGCTCCAAAAATAGAGAGCGCCAGTACCAGTAGCAAAAAGTTTCAGTACCAAAAAGCTTCAGGGCCTGCCCGCCTGAGCTGGCCCCAATTAGGGACGGAATTGAAAAAAAAAAAAAAAAAAAAAAAAAATTATTCATACACTTAGCGCACTAAATACCACATTGGAGAAGAGATGGGTAAGGGAAAGAACAAGGACAGAGGCGACCGCGGGGAACGCCGGGGCAGCCGGGGCGGCAAAAGCGGCAAAAGCGGTGGCTCGCATCATGGACACAGGCAGGAAACGAAACACACTAAAAAGAGCGACTTCCCCTGCAAGCTGGCGATGTGGGATTTCGGTCACTGTGACCCTAAGAGATGTAGCGGTAAGAAGATGGAGCGGCTTGGGCTGATCACGGACTTGCGGATCGGCCAGAAGTTCCCTGGCGTGGTGCTGACACCAAATGCTACAAAGTACGTTTGCCCGAACGACCGCGAGATCGTCGAGGAGTGCGGCGTAGCCGTCGTCGAGTGCTCCTGGGCCAGGCTCGATGAGGTGCCGTTCAAGAAGATCGGCGGCCGCCACGAGCGGCTGCTGCCGTACCTGGTGGCCGCCAACCCGGTCAACTACGGCCGGCCAATGAAGCTGAACTGCGTCGAGGCAGTCGCCGCCATCCTGGCCATCGTGGGCCGCGAGGACTGGGCCCTCGAGCTGCTCAAGCACTTCTCGTGGGGGCCCGTCTTCTTGGTGATCAACAGAGAGCTGCTCGACATGTACCAGCAGTGCACGGACGAGGAGAGCGTGCTCGCCGCCGAGAAGGAGTTCATGAAGGAGATGGAGAAGGAGCGCGAGGAGCGCCAAAAGCTCAAGGAGACCGGCGACGTCTGGGCCATGGGCAACCCGAACCATAAGGAGGAGGAGGAGGATGCAGAAGAAGAAGAGGCAGAAGAAGAAGAGGCCATCGAACCATACGAGTCCCTCTCGCCAGCCCAATCACAGCCACTGGGACAAGAAGGAGAGGTAGTTGAAGAAGCAACTATTGAGACCGACATTCCGGGAGAGACGAGTCTTCTCCCGCCAGAGGCCCTCGAACTCGCTAAAGATGAGATCGCCGAGGAGACCTCTGAAAACCCCTCCGAGAAGGAGCTGCTCACCAAGGAGGCCTCCGAAAAGCTTGAAGAGTATAAGCTTTCAAAGGCCATGGCTGCTACAGCCATCTGAAATGTATAAACCCTTTTCTATAGACTTTATAAACGGTTATAAATACTCGAACAAGGCAAAGTAGGGGCACCGTTTGAATCCCCTCCCACCCAACCAGATCCACTCTTTCTACCAAGTGTCCTGGATGTAGCGGCCTTCGCCTTCGATCTTGCCGAGGAACTTCTTCGCCTCGTCCTCGGTCCATCCGTTTTCCTCAGAGAACAAAGTCTCCACGGTTACACGGACTTCAATAGGCATCTGACCGCTGCTTCCGCAGAGGTAAAACACGCCATCCTCCTCCACGAGAAGTCTATTAATCAGCTTCTTCTCCTGGTACAGTCTATTTTGAATCCTGGTGACGCCAGCCTTCTTACTGGCGTCGTCCCTCGAGAACGTTGCAAACAGCTCCGTGATGACCCCGTCTTTAACCCACTGCTCGAACTCCTCTCCGAAGAGGTAGTCCTTCTCGCTGTATCTGTTGCCGGTGAAGACGTAGAGCTTGCGGCGCTCCGAGGCCGGCTTGGCGGCCTCGGAAGCGATCAGGCTGCGCACGGGCGCAACACCGGTTCCTGTAGATGCCAAGATCATCGGCTCCTCACCGGTGCGGCCGTACTTGACCTTGTTAGACTCGATGGACACAGCAATCTTGTCTCCGACGGCGAGACCCTTCAACCAGTTGGTGCACAGACCCTTGCGAAGCCTGCGAATGATAGTCTTGTACTCGACGATGGCGATGCAGAGGTCGACGCTGCCGCCGCCGCTGACGCTGGCCACACTGAACAGCCGCGGCTTGATCAGCGGGAACACCTCCAGGACGTACTCGACAGGGATCTTCAGCGAGAAGAACTCCTGGATCACCTCGAGTATGCTCCGTCTCGGACGGTTGGCATAGTCGTAGAGCTCCTGAGCCTCGTCGAGCGAGGTGAACTCCTTGAGCTTGTTGCGCTCGCGCTCCTC